>VNJZ01005705.1:0-17922 GCA_008042795.1 Drosophila asahinai | reverse complement strand
GTCATATGACTGTTAGTTAGGTTATTAATATAAGATTTGACACACTTATTGTTAGTCTCTAAATGGAGAATATTCAATAAATAACAGCAAAGTAAAAAAAAAAATATATATATATATATATATATTAAGATTATATTATATATATAAGATTATAAAGGACCGTCGATGTCCTTATTTTAGTTTAATGTCAAAATCAAAAATCAGCTGTGCATAATAACCTAGAATCTAGTTTGTTTACATATATACATAAATACTTTGGTTAATTTCTGTATTCAAGGGACAATGTTGCTAAATAATATTATACATCCAATTGTAAGCCGTCGGGATCCTAAAGTTATAGTATAACAAAATCTGAAATGAGAAGGGTGCTACGGAAGAGGAGTACTTAAAGTAGCGCAGTAGGCAAAAAATTTTGTTGAAAAAAAAAATCGCGCGCGCGATTACTTAAAGTATTCCTTTTTAAGGATTTTTTTTCTAGGTTATTATTTTGAAATTAAATGAAAATAAGAACATGAAAGGTCCTTTATAATTTTATATACAGTTGCGGAAAAATAAATAGCACTGCGTCAGTGCTGGTGAGTTTGCAGCGCCAGTGGCTCCGGAACAGTAGCAGTGGTTCCGGAGCGTAGTAAGAGGTAGTAGCAATAATGCCAATTTGTCCTTTTTCCGGACAGATCTGTCCTGTTTTTAACACTTCATCCGGTAAAAATTGAAAATGATCCGCATACCTGAAATCTGTCCTTTTTTTAGATTTTTCATCCGAAAATCTGTCCTGTTTTTAAATCTAATATTATTTTTTTTTTTTTTCTAAAATAGTTGCTTTTGCGCTCCAATTTAAATTTATTATCAGCTGTAAAATATGAAAGAGGTGGCAACTTTTCGCGGCTGCCATACTTATATCGATAGTTTGGTAAAAAATTCATCGAAAAACAACTCCATTTACGGTTTACTTGCACTCTCTGTTTCGGTACTGAACACGCAATTTCAAAATTTTGTATTATTAAATTAAAAATGCCAAAAGAAGTGTATAAGCAAAAGTTTCGGGATTGCTGGCTATTGCAGCCCGATTTTAAAGATTGGATTAGCCGACATAATTCAGACATTAACAAGGCTTATTGCAGACACTGCAAATGCAGTATTAACTGTAAAATTGACCAAATAAGAGCGCACATGACGACAAAAAAACATGCACAAAATACATCAAGTTTAGTGAAACAAAGTAAAATTTGTTTCGAGCCGGTCAAATCTTCTGAAACTTGTCGCCAAGAAGCTGCGATAGCTATGTTTATAGCCCAGCATTGTGCTATTGAGCCGGTTGGCCACCTAAGCGAATTGGTAAGAACACATTTTGGCGCCAAGAAGGTTAAATTGCACAGAACCAAGTGCACTAACCTTATTAAAAATGTAGTGTCTGTGCACTTTAATGAAGATCTGCGTCTTGACCTGGGCAACGAAAAGTTCAGTCTGTTAATTGATGAGTCTACCGATATCAGTATAACCAAGCTTCTAGGTAAGTAACAGTCATTAAAGTAGCCTAATATACATGGCTACTTATGAGGACAGCAATAATGACGATGGAAAAATAATCGAAGATGCCTTAAAACTATTATCTTAATAACAATATAATAAAATTACTGTAAACAAACTTTTTGTCCTTTTTTCTATCCTTTTTATAATATTTTCATCCTATTTTTCCTGTTTTTTTTCTGAATCTTTCTTTTTTTTTTTTTAAATTTTGGCATCACTGGGTAGTAGTCGTCAGAGCCGAAGCAGAGCAGTCGTCGTGTGGTGAAATTAAGCAGAAGTAAAGCCGTAGCAGGAGTAAAGCCGTATCAGAAGAAAAGCCGTTAGCAGTTGCAGAAAGCCGTCAGCAGTTTCAGAAAGACGTTAGCAGTTGCAGAAAGCCGCACTCTACAGTTGAAGTCGATAGCAGTCGCAGAAGTCGTAAACTCGTCGTAGTCCAGTCGTTCTAAAGTCGTCGCTAGCTTACGTAAACTTCGTGCTGCCATAAAATCCGCTGTTTATATAACCATATCATTACTTAAACCTTATTAATACTCGAACATTAGAATCTATATTAATAAATGATCCACATACATCTTTTGTTTTTCTTGTAATTGGTTTAATAATTTTGTTGTACAGTATAGGCTTACATTTGATCTCTGCTAACGGTTTTTTCAGTATAAGGCATCTCAGCAAACGAAGTGTAAAACAGAGCGGCAAAAAAAATAGCCCTGATAACGGATTTTTTGAGATTCCGAACAACAGACTGCAAGTGTTCGGCGATATGATGATTGTTGTTGTGTCTGCGGACAGTAAATGCATCGTATTGCAAAGTCGAGTCGACACTATCATTAAGTTCAAAAAAATTATTAATTATGGGTCGCGGAAAGCATTGTAGTGACGAAAAGATCATCAAGATCAAAAATCATTAAAAAGCTTATCGAGGAAGGCAACACCTACGCTCAGGTGGGGCAAATCGTCGGTTGCTCCAATAAAATGATTAGTAATGCCTTAAATTATAAAAATAAAACAGAAACACGCGGTAGAAAAAACGCAATCTCTAATTTGCTGGTGAACAGACTGGTTCGCGAGTGCAAGAAGGCCCCCTTTAAGCCGGCTACTGAGCTAAAGAAGGAGCTTAACATATCGGCTTGCATTAAAACAGTTCGGAATCGCTTAAAAGATTATAAATTAAGTGCCCGTAGTCCGAGAAAAGTTCCACTTTTGAATGCGAAGCATGTGGCAAAGAGAATAGAGTTTGCCAAAGAGCACCTGAATTGGCCGGCAGAAAAGTGGAGAAACATCCTATGGTCGGATGAAAGCAAAATCGATCCTATGTACGGCGACCCCCCAATTCGGAATACCGCCCAAGTTTCACCTGCAAGACCATAAAACACGGTGGAACGAGTATCATGGTTTGGGCATGTTTTTCTTATTACGGAGTGGGTCCAATACATTGGATAAAAGGTATTATGGATCAACATGTCTATTGCGATATTTTGCAAACAGTGATGCTGCCTTATGCAGAATACGAAATGCCGTTATTGTGGGTCCTCCAACAGGATAACGACCCTAAACATACCAGCAAGAAAGCTCGTAAGTGGTTTCAAGACAGATCTCTTCACCTAATGGATTGGCCTGCTCAGTCTCCAGACTTAAACCCGATAGAGAATCTTTGGTCTGATGTAAAAAAATATGTTTCCAATGCAAAACCAAGGAATAATCAGGAGCTCTGGGCTACCATTCAAGAATCATGGAGCAGTATTCCACGGGAAAGGTGCCAAAATTTGGTCAATTCTATGACGAGACGTTGTGCTGCTGTCATTGCTGCCAAAGGTTTTACAACCAAATATTAATACACTATATCGATAAGGAATACAAATGAATACAAATATTCCAGAACTTCCCGTCCTTTTTTCGTTTTTTTTTATGTTTTCTTAAGTTATTTTTGAAATAGTGCTATTTTTGTTGCCGCCTAAAATGTTTAACGTTCACATTCTTAATGTAATTATTTAAATTTCATGTTATTATCGACGACACTTGCAGTGTAAATTAGAGCCTAAAGTAAAAATAAAAGCCTTAAACAAGTTAAATATATAAATAGTTATAAAACAAATGATCAATAAAGAAAAATGTATGTCATGGTGCTATTTTTTTTGCCGCAGCTGTACATACATATGTTAGTTAAAAAACTTCTGATATCAAATTAAAACACCTCTTAACAAGATGAGATTAAAGTGACGATGGCACATTCAACTCAAAAATTTCTGATACCAAATTTTGTGACGATTAATAGTTATTTAAACAAAAATATTTAAAAAGTTTTTAATTAGTTTCAAAATCGGCAATTAGCTGAAAAATTAAAAAAGGCAAAACAGGCAGCGTGCCTATTTTGAAACTAATTAAAAACTTTTTAAATATTTTTGTAGTAAACAAAAATTCCCATTTTAAGAATTTTCGGTATAATTTAAGCGTTCATTTTAAGATTGGGGATAATCTTAATTTATGTTCATGAAAATAACCTGATAAATCTTATTTTGGTCTTATATTAAATTGAATTTAAGAATACATAAAATCTTAAAAGTAGATTTTATTTTTTCTATCAGTGTACCTATGTGATCGGAAAAATGTAACTTATGGTTAAAAAGAACACCAAGCTCTGATATAATAAAAATACGCTCAAGGATGTTTGGCCTTAGAAAATAACTCCACACGTGTAGATTAGTGCGAAAGAACGACATAATACTGCACTCGGAGTGGTTTAAATTAAGCCTGTTATTAATGTACCAAGATTGAAGACGGATTAGGTCGTTTTGCAATAAAACGTGAAAATCTTTATTTTTAATGTGCATACAGATTTTAACGTCGTCAGCATACCTTAAGGTTAATGAACTTATTACTGAAATTACAGAGGGTAAGTCATTGATAATCCTAGCGCAGTGGTCCCAAGTGACTCTTGCGAAACTTCCGAGGTGACGAGTACATTTTTAGAAAGAGACCTATTAAATATGACTTTTTGGGTGCGGTTAGACAAGTAACTTTCGATCCAGCTTATTAGATTATTAGGAAAACCAAGCAGAGATAGCTTTTTTAACAGTGGATCGTGATTTACTGAATCAAACGCCTTGCTGAAGTTAGTGAACGTCGACTTGAAGATTTAGGTTAAAGTCGTTTTTAATGAAAGATGTAAATTCTAAGATGTTGGTTGTTGTGGCCCGGCGTTTCATGAAACGAAAAACATTGATGTGCGAGGTGATAATTAATTTGAACAATTTGAGTATAGCACAGAGCTTAGCGATCCGACGATAATTATTGATGTCCGACCGACTGCCTTTTTAATGAAGTGGTATAAATAAAGGATTCCTTTCAGATTTCGGGTAGATAGCTATGATGAAAAGACACTTGGAAAATTCTAGAAAGCGATTTTGACAAGGTAGTGGCGGAATGTTTAAGAATACAGCAAGGAATTTGATCAGGGCCTGCAGAATATGATGATTTCACCAGCTTAAGATTGACCAGAAAAATCTCTTCATCTATAAATGGCATAAATATACTTTTGAAGCTTGGCAGAGAATATGGGTAAGGTGGAACTATTAAACGAATTTGAAGAGTAGATTGCTATAATTATGAATTCATAATTTTTAAATTACCCTGTTCAGGAAAACCTAAGGTTCCCAATTCAGTAATATAATGGGCTCGAATTAGGACGGCTTATTAACTAAAACTTAGCTTCGAACTAGCTTTTATAATAGTTATTAAAAAATTTAACATCAAGCCCTGCGGCCGCTATAACACTTTTGGAAGTGACATATCGCCCGTTGGAGTTTATCAAAAACAAGAAAATAAAAAAAAACTCTTGTATTTACGAATTTTTATAAAGTATTTTTCTAAACGAAAGTTTTCTAAACAGACAGTTTTTGTGATTATTTTGTGTTGGCTAAAAACAGGCAATGAAATGCACAATTACAAGCAATAACGAGTTTGAGCCCTTTGACCAGGCCACAACAGCTCAGCTAACTTCCAATCGGACGGAACAGGGGTTGTATGATTGAAATGGCTGAAAAGGCGACATGGGGTACCCAGGGGGACTTGGAGGACTCTTCCTGACCACAAGCCTTCGTTGTTGTTGCAGGCATCCATTCGCTAGAGTTGCCGATAAAATAAATTTGCATATGAATTGAGAATTAAGACCCTTTTGCACATCGTGACCCCCTCTATGCGCTTCTCTATCTGCGCTCCCTGTTTCCTATTTCCAACATTTTTTTAGGGCTGAGACCGTTGTGTATGTTGGAGTGTTGATGTTGGCATTGTGGCTGCTGTTTGGCCTCTGAATTAGAGCCCACACACGTCCTGTCCCTCTCGCTTTCCGGCACATCCATATCAGAAGAGTGTGAATGGCTTATTTCCGTGTTGCCTTTTTGGCCGTATTTCGAAAATTTGTATTTGGCCTTTTTGAGCCAACACTTTTATACGCTTGCTCGCGGCAATGTAGGAAGGGAAACACCCCAATAGAACAACAACTCTTCAGGGCTATTGAAATCGAAATGTTTTCCGACCGATGCGATAGAATGAGCACGATTGTGCTAGAAGAATTTTTGATCGGGGAAGGGCAGATTGTAGACTGAAAAAGTATTGGTCAAAAATTGCTCTTTGGATGATTGAATTTTAAGTGTTGTCCTGCATAAATTTAATTTTCATATGAATTTTCTTGTACTTTGAAAATATCAATATTATATTGTGCTTTGACAGAAATCTACCAAAACGACTTTTGAGAATATGTATTAGCTTAAAGTTTTTTTAAAATAATTTTTAATGTAACTGTGTATTTCCGTTTTGTACAGTAGCAGCACAATTGAATCACTTCGAAATATGTACATACGCTTATTATTTTGAAAATGTGTTTGGAACAATCCCATTCAGTTTATGTCATAGTTATCGTCCAGTTCTAAATGCATCGAAGGGCAAAGCCGTGACAAACTTTTCGCCTTCAACCACGGACAGCAATTGAATGCTTCGTTGTTTCTTTTTGTTTCTTATGTTTGAGGGCATTTGTGAAACTTTCGTTGCTCGTTTAACTCATTTAACTTTTGTGCTTGAGTTTCGGGCTGTGTTAGCGCTGCAGTGTATGTGTGGGCGAGTGAGTTTTTTTTTAAAGTTTGCATACATTTAAACAACAAGAAAAGTTAATAATGCCAGGAGGCAAAGTCGAGCTGGGCGACAATGAAAATAATTCAATTAAAACACTTTTCCCAGCTTTGGGGTTTCCCCATTTACCCCTTAATTCCCTAAGCCCCCGCCCTACGTCGTTGTGTGCATGTCAAGTTACAATTTCGCCGAACCAAATTAACACATACACTGGGCGGAGGGAGGGTGTGTGGATTGGCCGCGAGGCATTTTCTGCACAGACTCCTAGCTGGGCGGTCCTTTTGCGGCCAGAATCCCGGGCTGGAGTCCGCCCGGCTCTCTGCCCTTTCGCCCCGGTTGTTTCTTTGGAAAGGGTGCGACATCTATGCCATGTTTACTTTGCTACTTAGATTCATTGTTGTTGCTTAAAGCCGTCAAGTGGCTTCGCTTGCTGGAAATTTAAATGCTTGGCTGGTCAGGCTTAATTCGAGGAATATTCGGGCCACACCCCATACTCTTCGTCACTACAACTTTTTGGGTGTTTAGTGTATTGTTTTAAGATCTGATTGTCTTATAGCCTTTCCGCACTACAATGATTACAGAGGGAACCATGAGATGGTGAAAATTGGAAATTCTTATTCACTTGACACCATCCACTATCTACCGTCAGTTTTCAATGTAAATCAAACGTCAAACAATGTTTTGGTAATGTAAAACAAACGTCAAGCAAGGGAAAAAATGCAAAGCAAAAAACATGTTATGAATTCCTTGCAGCCAAAATAGGCGCATTTTGGCTGCTGCTGAAGAGCAGCAACTGATATTAGGGTTTCTTAATTCTTATCATATAATATATGGTAAACTAAATATTGACGGGGAGATGGAGGAGAAACTCTCTGACCGATCGCGATCTGGCCAGGGTGGATAAGCTCGGCGGCTTCCTTGGGGGCTGTGCGGGAACATTCCTGAATGGAGAGATGCAGGGTCTAGTAGGTGGGACGCCCAGAGTTCAGCAGAGTCGGGTGCAATCAGGCTGTTGCCATCGGTTCAGCTGTTCAGTGGATTGTATGGATATGGGCACGAGGGCAACGACACCATCTTCTTCGTCTTTCCTCGCAATGGGCCTTTCTGTAGGGACGGGTCCATCTTGTTCACGCCGCACTGTGGCTCATTTTTTGCAAAAGTCGGATTTTGCGTTGTTGAATTTAGCAAATCTTTTGATACCATTCAATTAGGAATTGATCAAGCTATTCAAAACCAAAATTTTATAATTTACAAAATTTGTTTAGTATTTATAATCGCTACTCAAAGTTTGACAATTTTTCTGTAGTTGCAAAAAGGTAAAAAACTCGCTAAATCGACAGATTTAAATTAATTTTTCTAAAAAAGTAGTTGAGCTCAAAGAAAAAAAATATATTTTTCTGCTTTAAGGAATCAATTTTAAACCTGAATTAAAAAGAAAATGGAATTTTTTTTCGTACTTCTATTTTATTTAGATTGTTTAAAATAAGTCTTTTTTTCCCCCTATTTTCAAGTTTTAGTGGAAAATAAAAAAAAAATTCCATATTTCGCCGAGCTCTAGATAATACTAAAAATTAATGGAGATATTCAACTAACAAACCAAAAAAAAAAACCATTGCTACAATTGTGCGCATTTCGAGATTTTGATAATTGTTCATATCAAACCATGCTACCAAACTGGCACTTTGTAGTCGACCAGTATGGAAAACGACAAGGCAGCAAGTACAAGTACCTTCAAGTACCGGAGTTGCAAAAAAAAAATTTTTGTCATTTTTTTTATTTATAGAATGAGTATACAAAAAATATGTTTAATCATTTTAATTTTTCAAGTTCATTGATTCCTATGAAAAATGTATTTTTATAGTAAAAAATCAAAAGTTTTAGTTTGCCGAACAATTTACGCCTCTTTTGGTGGGCGTACCCTAAAAAACGTACTACCTACAACTTTTTGGAGATTTGTAAATTGTTATAAAAAAAATTAAGTAGATACCCTTAATAGATCAAAAGTTATTAAATTTGCAACGTGTTTTGAGAAAATTAGCCACTGTGCGCCGTCAATCAACTGATTTACTCCAAAATCGTAAATTTGTCAGGTGAAAGCAAACATGATTTTTGGCGACTAAATTACTCCGAAACAACAATTTACCTTATTGACAAGGGTCAACCTCACATTGAACAAGTTAGAAAGCTACAGTCGACTGTGCTCGACTGTCTGTGAGATACCCGGTACCCAAACGTTTGCGCTTCACACTAAAAGGCAATTTAAAATTGTACATACATTATAATAGTCTACTTCGATACTTCTTAAAATAAATCGCCTCTCGAATTAGCTCCCGACCTAAACAATTTAATGCCATACTTAAATATGAATGATACATTTTATAGGAACACATAAAAACCCGCTCGATCAGCGTCAAAAAAGGAATTATGTTATTTTTTGTAATTTCTTGCTATATTCTTTTGTCATTTCTTCTGCAGTTGGCGCCATTATATCGCACGGCCAAGGCTCGAATGCGCCACCTGTCGGCTACAGATTGCAACAGCAGTGACTTAGGGTGTGTTAAAATTCTAACCTTATTGCTAATATCTCCCATGTTTATCATTACTGACATTTTCATGAAACGTCTGCTCTATTTTATTCATTTATTGTATCTATCAAATAAAAACACCTCTTAACGAGGTGAGATTAAAATGACGATGGCACATTCAACTCAAAAAATTTCTGATACCAAATTTTGTGACGATTAATATTTAAAAAGTTTTTAATTAGTTTCAAAATCGGCACTTAGCTGAAAAATTATAAAAGGCAAAACAGGCAGCGTGCCGATTTTGAAACTAATTAAAAACTTTTTAAATATTTTTGTTTAAATAACTATTAATCGTCACAAAATTTGGTATCAGAAATTTTTGGAGTTGAATGTGCCATCGTCACTTTAATTTCACCTCGTTAAGAGGTGTTTTTATTTGATATCAGAAGTTTTTTAAATGACATATGGTTGTACATACATAGGTCTTCCATTGTTGTTATAAGTTTTTGTTTGAAATTCAAATGGGAAAAATTAACAAAAAAAAATGCATATACGAAGTTAGCTATATGGGATCATTGCTACTAATTTGGATGAGAAAGCGAATTTTCGGAGATATGTGTTATACCCCGAAATATCTCAAGGTCTATATGGCCAGAAGTGACTATAAAAATCGTAAAAACCATAAAAAAATCTTAAAAAAAATATTTTAATTATAAATTCTTAATTATGATACTGATACACTGTTTGTCAGGGCAAAGTAATTATCATATCAAAATACTTTTCCAACGACATATAGCACGTTTCTGTAACTTTAGTCGTTCAGAAGTTATGGGCGCGAGAAATTTCCTGTTTTCCCGCCAAAGTGGTAAAAAAAGGAAAAATTAGATTAAAAAAAAAAAATTGAACGATTTCTTTTAAATTTAAATTATATTAAATTTTTTTTGACGGCTTTAAATTTTATTGCATTGTGCACGTCTCTATATGACTCTACATGAGTTTTTACATAAATGTATGTATAGTGCATGTAAAAGGTTGGGTATATGATATCTTTGCTACTAATTTTAATGAGTAATACCTCGAGATAGCGAATTTTCCCAGATATGTGTTATATACCAAAAGTTGAGCAACCTCAAGGGCTATATGGCCTTGAGTGACTATCAAAATCGTTAGAGCCATTTTTAAGAAAACTTAAAAAACTTTAAAAAAAAATTTAATTTTAATTATAAATTCTTAAATATTATATTTAGATAAATTATGTCAAGGCAAAGCTATTATCATTTCAAAATATCTTTCAAACGACATAAAGCACGATTCTGTAGCTTTAGTCGTTTAGAAGTTATGGGTGCGGTTGGCACTAACTCATAATACCCTTGTACCCTATGGGTACCGGGTATAAAAACATCCAAGACAGCCCCTACAAAAAGAGTGATCGGGCTATATATGTACGTATCAAACAAAAACACCTCTTAACAAGGTGAGAAAAAAGTGACGATGGCACTTTTAACTTCATAAGTTTCTGATATGGGAGGATTAATAGTAAAGTTAACAAAAATAAATTACTTTTACGAGATATGTGATATATAACAAGAGTTGAGCAATCACAAGGGCTATATATAGCCTCAAGTCATTATCAAAATCGTAAACACACATTTTTAAAACAAATTTCAAAAACTAAAAAAAAAATATTTTAATTTATTTACATTGGCGACCTATATTAATTATTTTAGGGTTCTAGCTAACTCGAGGTCATAATCGGCTTAAGTTCTCATAAGTAAATCAAGACTGCATTATATGCCAAGATCACACACAGATCTTATTGATTAATTATTATATTTAGATACATTTTGTTTAATAAAAGTAGTTTCAGGACTCTAAAACGAAGATTTTACACAGAACGACAAACATGAGGACAAATGTTTTCATTTCGAAATGGCCGTTAAAATTTTGATTTTTGAATATCTTTTGAACGGAGGATCGGATCGAGCTGATCAAGTGTCATTCGGGGGTCAAGTGGGGATTTTTGCTCCACCGGCCCCGGCGCAACACAGTCTCGGTGCTCATCGTCACTACGTGAACTGCCGTCCACAATGATATGGTACATATACAAGTATATGGGCACTTCCAGAATGGCGAATATAATATGACAAAAATTAACATTTGTATACCCTTGCAGGGTATTATAAATTTGTCAAGAAGTTTGCAACGCAGTGAAGG
This sequence comes from Drosophila asahinai, assembly GCA_008042795.1. Taxonomy (NCBI): domain Eukaryota; kingdom Metazoa; phylum Arthropoda; class Insecta; order Diptera; family Drosophilidae; genus Drosophila; species Drosophila asahinai. The sequence goes on along the minus strand of VNJZ01005705.1, from coordinate 6,535 downwards.
AAGCATCTTTGACCCCAAAAAGTATACACGAGGTGTGTTCAAAAAGAATCGCGAATTTTGAATTCTCGCGGGTTACCTATATTCGACTTTCGATTTTTTTTGTGGCGTTATGTTGGTACTCATGTCTTTAAAAAAAAAATGATAAAAAACTTGTATTAAATTTTGTGTGAATAACGAAATTAAGTGCGCGGATGCATTCCGAATGTTGACTGTGGCATATGGAGAAACACCAGGATTTGTGGAAGAACAAAAATATGCTTTTGCACCACGATAACGCCCCTGCTCACACATCGTTGCTTGTGCGCGACTTTTTGGCCAAAAACAACACACTAATGATCCCGCAGCCACCGTATTCCCCAGATCTGCCTCCCTGTGACTTTTTCTTGTTTCCTAAACTGAAGAGGCCCATGAAAGGACAACGTTACGCTACGCTCGACGAGATAAAGACGGCATCGAAAAAGAAGCTGAACAAGATAAAAAAAAAAGATTTTTTGAAGTGCTTCGAAGATTGGCAAAAGCGTTGGCATGTATAATATCTCATAGGGATTACTTTGAAGGGGACAAAATAGATAATCATGAATAAGTAAATAATTTTTGTAAAAACACAAAATTCGCGATACTTTTTGAACATACCTCGTATATAAAAGAACTTCAAACCAAATCTAATTTTTTAAAATACAATGGTTACATAGCATATCTTAGTGTTTTCATGTGAAAATCGTCCAGAAACTGAAATAACTAAAAAGTTGGTTTTTTTTAATTAAATTCTTAAAGGTATTTTGATATATAATTTTTCGCATGCAAAACATTTCATTTTTTTTTTTTTTACCAAATCTTTTATTGTTATTTTTTTGTTGTTTTTGTTTGTTGCTTTTAAAGAAAATATGAAGTTATTCATACGAAAACGTAAGGTAAAAAAACATGATGGAAAAGATGTATGTTCGCGAGATCACCTATTAAATTATCGCAAAAAAAACTACTTTGTTAAATTTGGATGGAGGGGTCTTAAATTAAAGCTACATTATCCCCTTTTAAAACTCTTTTTTTTTTTACTTGACTATTTCCTTCTAATTCGCTGAGTTTTGCATTTATTTACATGCAGCCAAGAAGCACATCCGTTTTTAGTGTGTTCGCGAGGGCATGTTTTTTGCCAGTTAAAAAAAAAATTATATCCACCGAGGATACTTTTTGCACCAAGCGTAGATCTAATATATTTACGTAAAATTACACTGATAGAAAAAAAAACTCTCGTTTTAAGATTTTATGCATTTTTTAAATTAAATCTTAATATGAGACCAAAAATTCCAAAAGATAGATTTTTCAGGTTATTTTCATGAACAAAATGAACTTAACTTAAGACTTTCTACAATCTTAAAATTAAATGAACGCTTTGAACGCATGTATAATTCTCAACTGGTTTTGGTACCTGCTGACTATAATAGTGAGACACTAGCTTATGGCAAATAGGCGATCATTTTGGTAATAAAATACAATTATTGCAAATGAAAACTTAAAATAATATTATTTAATTTTAATTCCAGATAAATTTACAAGTAATTCTAAAACCAATCCAGAACTCTTTTATTAAAGGAATAAAAGAAATCTTAATATGGGAATGTGGGTAATGCTTTAATTTTTTCGACTCGTTTCAAAAATTTGTTATCTTCTTTGTAGATTTTTGTGGTTTGAAATAAGATAATAAAAAATCTTGAATCTAAAATGTAAAAAATCTTCAACCTAGAAAATTGTTCTTAAAATGAGAACAAAATGTGACTACGCTACTTTCGTGACCAAATAATCATGATTCTATGACCAAAAATCTTAAAATCAGACAATTTTTTTATCAGTGTTAAAAAAAAACATGAAAAAAACATTTTATAGTCAGAAAGCGTACGAACGTTTGTTCGCGATGGTGGAAAATGCCCATATATGATCCACTCATAATTCAATATTTTTTCTGGTGACTAAAATGGTAAAGCCTTACTAAAATCAAGCTCAATTGAGACCACCCCAATTAATCGGAAATAATTTCCCAATTTTTATGTCTCTTAACCCTTTAATGCCGTACACATGGCTTTCGAGTTTCCAGCCATTTGTTCCATTAAAAATGGTTTTCCATAATTTTTTACTGCCCACATTGAAGTGCAAAATGGGGAGAAAATACGAATTGATAGCGCACGAGTTCATGCTCGTTAAAAATCAATCCCCCGGTGGGGCGAGTGGCGGTTCGGCAAAGGTGTCGTTGGCCATGTCCCGACGGCCTCGTGGTCAATATGCGCGACTATAAGTCCATATAGACGACGATGCTGCCGTCAGTTTGGTATCTATGTACATATATATACCCCCCTCTCTAAAGGGGTGACATGCTTCAGGCTGTATGTGTGTGTCTGGATCTACTGTGAATATGTGGGAAATGGTTTTGTCATATCGGTGGATCCATCCTTTCACTAGCGCAATGTTCGCTACATGTCCTGCTTTTTCTATTGTCCGATCGTCGGAAAGGTACGACCAGTTAATGTAATATTTCGAGAAGGGCCAATATTAAAAACATCCAAGACAGCCCTTAAATATGAGTGACAGACGTATGTATGTACATATATGGTAGGTCATTGACAAGTCACTCTCGTCCGTAAGCTTCGATTTTTTTCCGTAATTCTGCATGGAAATCACAACAAGCTGAGGCGCAATAAAGCGCAACGTCCACGCGACATTTCCAATTTACGCGGCATCTATACAGGGCCATGTCGAGCGATGTGACCAAGGCCATGACTCTAACCCCAAAAATTGGTCTGATGTAGCGCCACAACAAAGAACGTTAATTGACGCCAAAATGCTGCTGCATAAAAACATAAAAACGAAATTTTTCCGATGGAGCGAAAGGAAAGAGAGGCAAATCGTCGGCATCTGAATGGAGGAATCGTCCGATTGGATACAACAGCCCGGTGTGTTTCCGCAGCACTGTTAAATGCTTCGACCCAAGCCGATGCAATCCGAAGTGAGCCAACCCAACGCGAGAGTCAAGTGGCTTTATTAACCCCTTGAGAGGTCGTCGGTGACCCCCACGCCTTGGGACAGAATGGGCGTGTTTGAATCAGCACACGTGATTAATGGCCTTTAATTATGTCAAAGCGCGACGGAAGGCCTCCGACCAGAGCCTGAGTTCAACGGTATGCCAGTTAAACGCTTGACATTAAAAAATTGACACCGTTTGGGGTGAAATGTCGGCGACGTTCCGGTCTCTCTCCTTCGCCTCGACCCTTCGGACCTATGTTTTGCCTCTGACAACTGTCTGGCACTCGTAACCGGGTTCCCTGCCAGTCCTCTTGTCTTTCCCTTGGCTCCGCAACAAATTCAAAATGCAAACATCCGCCCACACAGGGACACAGAGTCGAAACTCCTTTGGACAGCCGTGATTGTGTGGGCGTATGTCTCGCATGTCGCTTTCAATGAAAGCGTCATAAATTATGTTGTAGTTGACGAAAGCTACATCGAGGCCCCGTCTACGAACGGGCTTCTCAGGGCAGCCGTTCAGATTGCGAGGTAATTTACCATATGTGTAAACAGAGAAATTTTCAAAAAAAGGCGACCCCAAAAACATAAAATATGTAAAATATTTTGTAAGTAGAATACGAAAAATGAACGTATTTAGATGAACCAATTTAGGTTAGGTTAGGTTAGGTTAACCCGAGCGGCCCTCGCGGGGCCCTGCATAGGCCAATATGGTCCTTAGTTGTCCGGATGGGTGAGTATGAACCTGGCGATAGATTAGGAGGTTTCGAAGTCCTTAAGGATCTACGTGTTTTTCGCGAAAGCAAGTACTCTGCCTGGCGTTCTCCTGGATGCATTTTCTAGCGATGCCAATACCGGGGCGCCTAGGTGTCTGATCCTTGCCCGTGATAGGGCAGGGCACTTGCAGATAAGATGCTCCAAGACTTCCATTGCCTTGGATTCATTACATTTCTTGCAGTTGCCATTGATGGTGATGCCTAGCTTAACTGCGTACGTCGCAGCCAGGCAGTGTCCTGTGAGTATTCCCACTAGCAGTCTGCAATCTTTCCGTGGTAGTGGCTGAGTTTATCATTGCGTTCCTTACACATGATTTTCGAGATCTTGCAGGTTGTGGAGTTCCTCCACCTTATTTTGATTCGCACGTCGGCCCGTCTCTCTAGACGCGTTCTTAAGGAGACAGGCACGTTCTCCGTTCTGTCATTCGCCAGCCTGACGCCTTCCTTTGCAAGCTCGTCCGCCGCCTCGTTACCATCGATGCCCTGGTTGGTGGGTACCCAGTAGATCCGCACTAACTTTGTCGTGCTGAGGATATCTAGTGCCTCCCTGCTCGCCAGTACATTTTTGGAACAGACCGCTGACGACTGCGTGGATCTTATCGCCGCTTGGCTGTCTACGAATATGTTGACCGTCTCGTATTGGCGGCTTATACTCTGCGCGGCCTCTGCTGCTCTCCTGATGGTAAAGATTTCTGCCTGGAATATGCTGCATTGGCTCGGTAGCTTCTATGACTGCCTTGTCTCAGGGTCTGTACAATATATGCCCGCTCCTACTCCTCCTTCCATCTTGGAGCCGTCGGTGTAAATGTTGAGGTGTTGGTTATGGTCCTGATCGCTTTTCCAGCCGTCCGGTCCTATGAATGTTGATGTTTTGACATCCGGGTAAGTTCTGTGTATCATGTAGTCAGATATACTGATCCTGTCACTACCAATTGAACAATGCCCGAATCCTTGAAACGACATGTTGCCTGCTGCAACTAGGCGTTGTGCTGCCTTCCTGCAGTAAGTTGCGCGTGGATATCTATGGGGTCGATTCCGAGTATGGTTTCGAGAGCTTTTGTTGGGGTAGACCTCAGCGGCACTGATATGCAGAGCAGTGCCTGCCGCTGAGTTTTCTCCATAGGGCTGTTGAACGTTCTCTTTTCCGTGGCCTACCACACTAAGGCCCCATACAGCAGAGCATCTAGGCTCTGCTAGCCCTAGTGGGGCCACACAAGGCCCCATGTGCCGCTAAGCATCTTCTTGGATGCGTATAGCGCTATGGTGGCCTTTTTCACCCTCTCCATTACATTGGGTTTCCATGCTAGCTTGCAGTCTAGTACTATGCCGAAGTATTTGACTTGTGTTTTCGGGGTCAGCCTGGTTGAGTTGACTTTCGGGGGGATCCATAGCGGTACCTTGTATGAGGACCGTCTTGTCCGCGTTGACACTGAGTCCTAAGCTGTTATTTTTGGGGCTTTCCTTTCAAATCTCTTGATTAGATCGTCCACCACCATATTTCATAGGAGGGGCGACAGAACTCCGCCTTGTGGTGTGCCTCTGTGCGCCCGCTTCACAATGGAAGCGGTGCCCCATGAACCAATTTGATAATCAGAAAAAATTTATTTTAGATCAACTATTGGGGTAGTTGTAAGTCGATAGCCTTTAAAATGAGCGTCAAAAACTTTCGGGAACAGTCGGTACCAAGAAATTGCATCTTTTATTTTTATACCCGGTACCCATAGGGTACAAGGGTATTATGAGTTAGTGCCAACCGAGAATGTATGTAACAGGCAGAAGGAGAAATCTCCGACTCTATAAAGTATATATATTCTTGATCAGCGTCATCAGCCGAGTCGATTTAGCCATGTCCGTCTGTCTGTCCGTGTGAAACAACAGATCTCAGAGACTATAAGAGCTAGAGTTACCAAATTTGGTGACAACATTGGAATCTGTTGCACGCAGATCAAGTTTGTTTTAAAATTTGGCCATGCCCACTTGCGCCCTCATAAATCATAAAAAACGTTATTATGCTATACTCGTTATTTTCGGGTTAATGTTAATTGATAAAATAAATTAACGTTAATTAACGGACGTTTTCTAAAAATTTCAGTAAAATCGGATGATAAACATGCGAGATATGAGCAATAAGGTTAGAATTTTAACACATTCCCCTAAGACACTGCTTTTGCTGTTGCAAGCTGTAGTCGACAGGTGGCGCATTCGAGCCTTGGTCGCGCGATATAATGGCGCCAACTGCAGAAGATATGACAATAGAATAGAGCAAAAAATAATAAAAAATTCATTTTTTGGCGTCCTTGCAAAATGTATCATTCATATTTAAGTATGACATTAAATTGTTTAGGTCGGGAGCTAATTCGAGAGGCGATTTATTTTAAGAAGTATCGAGGTAGAGTATGATAATGTATGTAGAATTTTAAATAGCCATTTAGTGTAAAGCACAAAATATTTAAAAAGTTTTTAATTAGTTTCAAAATCGGCACGCTGCCTGTTTTGCCTTTTTTAATTTTTCAGCTAAGTGCCGATTTTGAAAATAATTAAAAACTTCTTAAATATTTTTGTTTAAATAACTATTAATCGTCACAAAATTTGGTATCAGAAATTTTTGGAGTTGAATGTGCCATCGTCACTTTAATCTCACCTCGTTAAGAGGTGTTTTTATTTTATATCAGAAGTTTTTTAAATGACATATGTATGTACATACATAGGTCTTCCATTGTTGTTATAAGTTTTTGTTTGAAACTCAAATG
>VNJZ01005703.1:0-62625 GCA_008042795.1 Drosophila asahinai | reverse complement strand
CATATTTCTTTAGCACGCAGTATATATGTCGGAACGATCGAAATCGGACTACTATATCCTATAAATGCCATAGGAATGATGGTGAAATTAATGTAAAAAAAATTTTAACTTCTCTGTTTTTCAACGTATTTCTATGAATTTTGAGATATAGCAGTTTTTTATGGTTCTAGAATTACGGTTTTCATTTCATTAAAATCGGACCACTATTCATATAGCTGCCATAGAAGCGATCGGTCGATTTATATGAAAATGTAAAATTCTACATGTAAAATGTAAAATGTACAAAATATGATGTTTTTTCAACATTACTTAAATGGTTCGATTTTCAATGATCCAATTGCAGACTGCAAGGGTATACCAACTTCGGTTTACCGAAGTTAGCTTTCTTTCTCGTTTTTTAAATCATTTCTACTGAATAGTCACAAAAGAACTTGATGATTTATTTAAAATAATCTATATATAATAATCGATCAAATCGATAAATTACTCTATATATAATCATTGATAAAACAATCAAAATAATCGATAACTGTAATCCGAAACAATTTATTTTCTACAATTTTCCTTCTTTAAATTTATTTTAGAATGATATTTGCTTAAAGTTCGTAATTAAAAAAATCTATATATAATAACCGATAAAATACTCTATTATAATCAATATAAATCTATAAAAAAATCGATAAAATACTCTATATAATCATTGATAAAACATCAAAATAATCGAAAACTATATTTCGAAACACAAGGTTTTTGTACAATTTTACTTCTTTAAAATTATGTTGGAAACATATTCGCCATAAGCGAAATAATATATAAGCGAAAATAAAAATCAAAATAGTTGACAATAAAAAAATATATAAATTATCGATTAAAATCGAAATAATCGAAAAATAAAATGAAATAGTCGATATAAATAATTAAAAACACCAGTTTATCCCAAAATTTGTTTGCTTTAACAAATGAATCGAAATTATCGATTTACTACAGATAAATCCCTTGCCATTGCTTTCATGTTTAACCCCTAAAAACCCCATTTAACCCACTGTAACAGCGTGAAAAGCACACGAACCTGGCATGCCAAAGGGGCAAACAAATAGCGAAAAAAATATATATAAAATAAGGAAATGGGAAGGAAGCGTGCAAAATGCAAAGGGGAAATGGAATGGAGAAAAAAAAAGAGAAAAGAAAGCCATAGCTAAGCCCATAAGCGAACGTGTTCATAATATTTACAGTTATTGATATTTGAAAAGGCGGAAAATTTATAACGAGCGACATGTGTGTGACAACATGCCGAGATCCCGGCCACTATATGGGCTATGGGAAATGGGATATAGGATATAGGAAGGACACACTGCACAGAAGGGTGCCAGGCGCAATATTCAATCAAAAATCGATTACAAGCGCTTACGTGAGTGTGGCGCTGAGTGTATTAGGGCGACTTCCTGGTTGGTGTCCTTTGCTCCGTGCTCCGTGCTCCTTGCTGCTGTTGTGTAATGCGAGAGGCCAGTAGCTCAGCTGGTTAATCTTTGCCACGGGCATTCCTTTCCAGCACACCCTATTCTCTTTTCTATTTTTTCCTTGGTTTTTTTTTTTCGGGGGCCACATGGGCATGACAATGACTTACTGGCTGGAAGGAGGAGAGCCGGGTGCTAAGGATACTTCGGACCGTCGCTCTGGCTCCTTTTTGTCAAGCCATTTTAAAACCTTAATTCACATGTGTAAATTGAAAGGTGCACCTGTGGGTGTGCCCAGGACCTAAAACTGAGCCAAGCCAACATCCCTACACGGCAGGGAAAGTGTGCTGATTTAAGGAATAAATATATTTGTGGATTTTTAAGGAAATTAATCTCTAATTTATACTTAAAAATAATTATTTGGGACTTTGAGAGTAATATTATCCATAAAGTTTATCCCAAAACATTTGGAAATTTTTCTGATGGAATTCCCAACGGTTTTTAGATAGTTATCTTTGTTAAAAATAATTTGTTTCTTATTGTTTACATATATTGGAAAGGTTTATTCTGTTTGTGGATTTTAAAATAAATTAATATCTAATTTCTACTAAAAAAAAAAATAATTTTTTGGGGTTTTGATAATAATATTATCCATAAAGTTTCTCCTAAACTCTTTGGGAATTTTTCTGAGGGAATTCCCAAAGGTTTTCATTTGGTTATCTATGTTAAAAATAATTTTTTTCTTATTGTTTAATTAAAAACCTAGAACCTGGAGTATCCACAAATTTTTGTATTTACCAAAGCCCACCGTAAGCGTAAATAAGTTCTTTTTAAGAATTTTATGTTTAGAGGCCTTTATATTTTCTTTTTAGATATTTTCCCAAGTATTTGTATCTGTATTTCAATCACTTGGAATTTATTGCACACTTCTTTCAAAATTTATCCAGAGCTCTCTACATTTTCTCTGCGTGCAACCACATCCTTTTCTCCACTGTACCAAATGTTTTTCCTTGAATTTTGTGAAGCAGCCTGCCGCTGCGGCTGTCTATGCTTGATTTATGGCCAGCAGAAGGAGGAGTGGGTTGGTTTCAGCTTCGCTCCTGGAGATTTGGGGATTCGAGGGAAGCGTGGATTTTTAGCTGACTTTAAGTTTTATTTTTATTTTTTGCTGCAGCCTTTTGGCGGACGAGAGGACGAACGTCCCCCGTTGCGCATAATTCTTCATATTCGAGTGCTTAACTTCTCAACTGGCGGGAGTCCCGTACCCACTCCCATTCCCCAAGCCTCTGACCCTCATCTCCTCCTGGTCTCTACCTTGGGTGCCCAGCTGGCGTGGATAATTTGTAATTTAACCACTTTTCAGGTTCAGTAGCCACCTTCCGTTGGGCAACTTCCGGGTGACTCTCCGGGCGTACCTTTTCGCTGGCGGAATTCGCGTTTTTTCCAGCGACCGCGATGTGTCCTTGTTTACGGGTGGGATGGGATGAGTGGGGGAGAGTCCTGCTACTGCTCCTGCCTGCCTTGGGCGCGACTCTGCCGCTGCCGTGTGTTGGCCTCATCGTGCTCGTCATCGCTGAGCAAATTAAATGAACATTTCTGCAGTGACACAAACTTGTTTATTTTGACATGCACACAGGCACAAGGACACAAGGACATCCATCCCCGGGGAGGAAAAAAAAAAGAAGAAAACTGCGCGCTTGGCAGGTTGCGGATTTTGGCAATACTCTTTCGAGCAAAAAGAAAAGGGAAAAATGTGCAAGTTTATAGGGTTTGCAGGATATAAAAATAGTTTATATAAATTATATAATTTTTTGGCATTCCGCCAAGTTAAATTTAAGTTCTGATGATTTTAATTTGCCTTTTGTTGTAAACTTACTAGTGTGCCCATTTCTTAATTTACAGAAAATACATAAAGCCTAACTTAATACTAAATATCGTTTAATACTTATTAATATTAAACACTTGGGTTTTTATAAGTTTTCTTATTATTCTTATCTTATTTTATTATTATTTCAACCTTCTTTAGTATCTGCAAGGCATATTTTTCAATATTCCCCCTAAAGAGTGCTTCCAAATTCGTCATTTCCGCACCTTTTTTACTTCCGACTGATTCGCCTTTATCCTCCCGCAATCGTTAACCGCGATTTTGTTTTCGTTTTGTTATTCAGAGTTCTTTTTTCTCCTCCCGCTTCGCTTTTTCCTTGCTGGCGTGTGTTTGAATTTTAATTCGCTTAGCGAAAAAAGCAAATTGGCAAATTTAATAACGACAAACAATGCCGATGAAGAAGGGACGAGAGTTATGAGAGTGCAAATCAAATCTGGCCACATATGCGTGAAATCGACCCAAGCATCCCCTTAATTTATATATATATATATTTTTTTTAATTTTCCAATTGCGAATTTCGCGATAATCAGTTTTATTTAGTTGCCTTCGAGTCCTTCGAAGGAATGCAAATGAGAGACGGAACTCCTGGCGCTGACAGCTTGGGTGGGTTGGCGAAAGCAAATTAAGATTAATTTTGATTCGGTTAAGGGAATTCAATTCGATTTTTATAAGCCAAATGGGCACGAGAATATGGAAAAATTAAAGCGGGAAATGAGAATTTCAAATATTTATTTCTGAAAATATTTATAGGAATAAATATTATGAAGATTCCTAAGCCACAGGCTTTTAAATGGATTTTCCTTTCTTAATTTATCTTTTTCTAAGCCTTAGACGATCGGTTTGGCTTGGCACAGTGTGCCCGGTTCTTCTTTTACAGAAATTAAAGCCTTTCTTTATACTAAATATCATTTAATATTAATATATATTAAATACTGAGGTTTTTTCAAGTTATCTGATTATCTAAATCAAGATAAACAGCTTTCAAATATTTCCCAAAGATCCTTACACGATCGGCTTGGCTTGGCATAGTGTGCCAGTTTTTTCTTTTACTGAAAATAAAACCTAACTTGATACTTAATATCATTTAATACTAATGAATACTGAAATTAATTAAATGCTGAAGTTTTTTCAAGTTTCCTGAATATTCAAATCAAGCTGTTTAGCTTTAAATCGAACTAAATTCTTGACTTGATACTTAATATTATTTAATACTAATTAATGTTAAATACTGAGCTTCTTTGCAAAGTTTCCTGAATATCTAAATCAAGATAAATTGCTTTCAAATATTTCCCAAAGAAATTCCAGCAATAAAATCGAACTAAATTCGATTACGGCCAGAGACTTGAATATTTATTTGCATTACCCCAGCCTCAGGCAAGTCGTATCTCCATGAATCCATCAAACCTCCGACTCCGACTCATATCTCCGCCTGATCCATCTCTGAGGAAGGAACCACAGGAAAGGCCCAGACTGAACTGGACGACGGCTGGCAACAATTTGTTAAATTGAAATGAAATTTAATCCTTGCAATTTGCACGGCAAATCTCAGACCGCACCGGGGATTGCCCTTAAAAATGTCTTTAGCAAAACCGACAAGGAAAGGAAGGCAAAGGAAGGGCGCCGCCACCTTGTCATCTACGTGTGGTTGGTGTCGTAATAGATGATGAAAGGCCCTGGCCGCAGATGGGTGTGGAAATTTTGGGGGGGGAAGAAAACCTTCAGCATCCTGAAGAAAAAACAAAAGAAAAGAGAGTGGGAGTAGAGAGGGAAACCCAAGGAAAGCCAAAGCCAAAATACATATTCCTCGGGTCCTTTTTGCATCTTTGCGAGTCTTTCGTGTGGTTTTGGATTTCTTGGCTCAAAACTTGCCAGCCAGCCAGCCAGCCGAGCTCAGGCTTGAGGCTGGTAGATTGGCATTGGTTCCGGCCGCAAGTTGCAGTTTTTGAAGTGCTTTGTGAATGGTTTCGTTGGCTCCCATCTCCCCTTCCTCGAGTTCCTTGGGCTTCCTTCGAAATTCTTTAAGATCTTCGACTGCGGTCACTTTGACGACGACGACGAGCCACATGGGCGTTTGGGGTCACCTTTTGCCCCGTTTCGGTGACCCCGACTCCGTCTGACCAAATGCAAATAGAGACCAAGTCCACTTCATGCAATATTAAAAACGTGAATGGAACTCACAGTTCCTGGGCAAACAAACACACACATGGACAGGGACTCATCAAAGAACTTCATTCGCCGGCTGTCAATTAGGGAATGGGAATGGGAATGGGAATGAGGCGATATATCCTATTCCGATCACGTGACTTGATTCAATTAACCGATGCCCAAAAGAGTTGTCCTGCCGCCCATGAAATCCCCTAGACCCGAGACCTTAACCTCTAGTTCCAGTTGCTAAAGTCCGAGTGGCTGGGCGACTTAATTGGAAGCGAACGGCGAACGGCGTACGAACCCTTTCCTAATTCACATGCTAAAGGGCGTTCGAGCCACTTAAGCTCGTGGCCTGCTCCCGGTTAAGTTCGACCCCTGCCCAGGGACCAGTGGACACCAGGTCCTCCTCCCTCCAAAGCACACGCGACTGCCATTGACCATTGGAAACCGGAGCCAGGCACTGTGGTAGGAAGCTAGAAAAATAGTTACAGGAAATTGAAATTGAAATTATTTTTATTGATAATAAAAAAAAAATAGCAATATTTAACAATTAAAAAATAACAATATTTTGTTTCTAAGAAAAAGAAAAATATTTTTTTTTCAAAGAAAAAGAGAAAATTGTTTTTCTTTGAAAAATAAAATTTTTTTTTCTAAAAAAAAAACAAAAACTAAGAAAAATAAAAATATTTTTTTCTAAGGTAAGGTTTTTATTAAGGGCACTAATCATAGAATTCTTTAAAGAAAAATATATATAATATATATCTTTTCTTAGAAAAAGGATTTTTTTTTTTTTTTTTTTTTTTTTTTTTTTTTAAAAAAAAAAAAATATTTTGTTTAAAAAAAAAAAAAGATGTTTTTCTAGGAAAACGAAAATTATTTTGTTTTCAAAGAAAAAGAAAAATATTTTTTTTTCTAAGAAAAAGGAAAATATTTTTTTTCTAACAAAAGTAAAATATTTTTTTTAAAGAATTTTATTTTTAGTGACCTATTTTTTCTTAATTAAAGAAAAATAAATATCACAGATATCTTAACTGTTCCTGCTTTTAAATTGTTGTTCTATTTTATTATAGTTTTTTTTGCCCCACTGTGCCTTAACCCCTTTCGGTCAGGCGTTCCTTTCTCACAGGAGGGCGCTAAAAAGGGTTATTAACTCGTCAGCTTGGCTAAATGTCAGTCAGGTGGTTGCGCTCGGCCCGGAATCCCTGACAAAATCGTTTCTGATGCGTGGTCACGCACCATTATCGCCGACCAGCACAGTCCGATTTTTCCCTGAAATGGAGAGGGAGTCGTCGAGTGACCGGAACACTTGATTTGGCAGAGCCCTTTGGCCGCCGTGGCCGTCGCCGCCTATCGATGAAGTTGTTAATTTTGTACTTTCAACATGTGAGAAAAAAAGGGGTTAAGGCTTAATTATTTTGTTGTTTTCTTTTGGGGTTAATGTGGGGGAGTCCTGGGAGGCTTTAAAGGGCCGCTGCCACTGCCTGTGTCAGGTGAAAACTAGATAAGGCTCTCTCTCACAGAAAATCCTTAACTTTTCGCATAATCACCCAGAACTAAGCAGAGCAGACGTGGAGGCCCCTGCCGAGGTCATAAAGCAAAACCAACCAAGGGCAACGATAATAAATTTAAGTAACCAAATCTTAACAATTACAAAAGCGCAGCCCAAAGACGGATGGGGTTAAAGTCAAGCACACACACCACACACATGGCAAAAGGTGAACTGGCCGGATTTCCTAGACCCAAAAATAGAGGACCAAAGACCAGGACATTTAGAGCGCTTCATGGAGCCCCAATAAGTCTACGGGTAATAATCGAGCATAAAGCACAATTTATTTTCATAAAACCTCAGCGGCATCAGGGTCCTTAAGCCAGGCGCTGATCAGACCATCCCCCAACTCCTCCCACTATCTCCAATCCTTAAACTGCGACCCATTCCAGAAAACAAGCGAGATTTGCCAGTGACCAAGTGAGCTAAAGTCGACTTGAAGATGTCCTTCGATAGTAAGAAATTATTATAGAGATTTTTAAGAATTTTCTATGTCAAAAAATAAGTATTTGCGAGTTTCCTAAAACATATTTCTTGAAAATGTTTCTTTCTAAGCAAGATTCTTAACTTAGAAATTAAATTTTGAACTTTCTTAAAGTTTTAGTTAAAATATGTCTTGGGTTAAAAATGTCATGCCTAAGTCAAAAATTATTTGAGAGATTAAAAAAGGTTTTCTATGTCAAAAAATAAATATTTACAAGTTTCCCGAAACATTTTTCTTGTAAATTTCCATTTCTGAAAAAGATTCTTAATCTAGAAATTCAATTTTTAGCTTTCTTAAAGTTCAAGGTTAAATAAGTTTTAGGTTGAAGATGTCCTGCTTAAATCAGTAATTATTTAAAAGACTACAAGATTTTTCTATGCAAAAAAATAAATATTTGCGAGTTTCCTGAGACATTTTTCTTGTAAATTTCCTTTTCTGAACAAGATTCTAAAGCTAGAAATACAATTTGTACCTTTCTTAAAGATTTTGGTTAAATATAAAAGACCGATTCGTATTTAGAAGCAAAGAACTCTTATGGAAAGTAGGTTACATATTTAATTTTAATTTAAAAAAAATCCTTATGAAAATAAGAAGGAACACCGATTTTTATTTAGAACCAAAGATCTTTTAAGAGAAAGTAGGTTATATATTTTTAAAAATTTCTCTAGCAAAGAAGAAGGAACTCCGATTCGTATTTAGAACCAAAGATTTCTTAAGAGAATTAATTTTAAAAAATTCCTCAAGCACAGATCTCTTTAGAGCAAGTAGCTTACATCTTTAATTTTAATTTTAAAAATTAGTTCTATATAAAAATCACCTATATACCTTTTTGAAATCACAAACTAATAGGGTGCATCCAACGAACTAAGGGCACTCAGCTCAGCTCTTCCAACCCCAGTTGCGTTGCGTTTCGTTCCGACTTTTGATTTTAAAACAGTGACGGCCATAAGTAGTTGTAATGGCAGTTTTTGGCCAAAAAGGTCTGAGGTCCTGGTCTAAGACTGGCCATGGATGGGGATGTAGATGGTGCAGTGGAGCGGGTCAAGTCTGGCCGGGTGCTAAATCTGGCCGAGATGCTTGTGAAACGCTCCTCCTCGGTCTGTGTCTGGGTCCCAGTTCTGGGTCGCAGTTCTGCGCTCTCCTTTCTGTGGCACAGAGAAAAATTAGGCATAATATTTAAAATATATATATTTTCTTTAAAAAAAAATATGATGATAATATTAAAGGGTTTCTTGTAAGATTAAGGAATTAATTTCTTAGAAAAAAAATAGTTTTCTTTAATAAAAAATTAGTTGGGAAATAAGTTTGGATATCTTCAGAATTTATAATGAATTATATATCTTAATTCCCTGTGTACTCCTCCTTGCTTGCCACTCGTCCTGTTTGCTTCTCCTGCTTGCTCCTCCTCCTCGTCCTCCTGCTCCTGCTGGTGGCTCCTTTCCTGGTTCTGCTGGTCTGGGCACAACTGTACAGAAACCGCATGAGCGCGACGACGACGACGACGACCGTCGCCATGTCCTCGGCGTCGTAGCAATTTTATGGCTCCCCTCCACTGGTTATCCTGGCGGTGGTATCCTGGCATATATATCCTGGTGGCCTGGAAAAACCCAAGCCAGAGGCAGAAGCAGAGTGAGAGCGAGAGCTTAACGAACATTTTACAATGCCCATGATGCATTAATATCCGAGACCCAGAACGGGGACCGGCAACGGTCGAACCTGTCCCTCTCCTGCCCCTGGCTAGTCCTAGTCCCAGCCAGATAGCAACAATAGTGGCGACGCGACGTGGCACCCACCCAGGGCCATCATCATCATCATCGGCCACTTTTGGGATGTGTGTGTGTGTAGCATACATTTTGGGGCAAAACTAAAAACAGAAGCGCTGCAAACCGGCGGGGTTAGTGTCGTCGTCGTAGTCGTGCCACGAAGGCTTATCGTTGGAAATTAGCTACCCTTTTGCACACATACACACACACACAACGTACACACACTCGCACACACTCTGGGCCGTATTTTTTCGGCTTCCAGACTCTAATTTTCGTTGTCTGATCCCACTATTTATTAAATTTCAATAAATAATTTCGTTCGTTCGTCGTTGCTGGGAAGCGGTCCGAAAAAGGGTTGATGTTTACACCGGAGAAACTACTTATATAATATTTAAGCTTATTTTTTTAATAAGAAAATAAAAGTTAAATTTAAGAAAAATAATAAAATAAACTATCAATAAAATTGCTTTTTAGTAATCATAGTTATATCGCGAAACAAAAACTTTAAGAGCTTCTAGTTTATTATTTCTACTTTATTCAATGTTTTCTTCTTGCTTTAGTTATCTAAAACATAAAATAAAACATAAAAAATATCTAAAACATAAAATAAAACATAAAATTCGTACACTCATAATAATTTTCGCCCTATTTTCAAGAAAATCGCCATACAAAATTTATTTTTTCTCAATACGAGAAGTTTTTTCTAAAAACAAGAAACATTTTCTTAAAACAAGAACAAGTTCATTGTTTTTAGGAAATTATTATGAGTGTAGTAAAGAACATGTTCTATTATTATCAATTAAAAACGAAATAAAGTTAAAAAAGCACACAGTGCACTTATGGCTTGTTTTGCACTAGAATTCCCAACAAATTCTAGATTTAAGCTGGTTTTAATCACGTTGAATTTTGATACACTTTAAATACTGATGAAACCTCAGTATTTTCAAGCCTGCTTTGTGTGTTTTTCTGTCATTAAATCGCTTTTTAATTTATTTTTTTAACATCTTGCCTCAGCAAGAATCTTATTCTAAATATTCCAAACAATTATAGATATTTTCTCTATCTGCATCGTAGGTTTGTATTACCCTAATTGTAGTTTGGCCGTCGTCAGATTTTCGATTTCGGCAACAAAATGCGGCCCTCTGATATGTGTTTCGTCTGTGTCTGTGTGTGGAAAAGGCCGTAAAGGTTAGCTGGCTTCGGTTTCTGGCTGGTAACAGCCATCAATGTGTGCATTGATTGCCATTTGGGCCTGCTAACTAAGCGTCTAACATTTGGCCACGCCCCCCCACTTCCCACTGCCTCCTAACGAAGCACAGTTCCCCCCAAAACGCAAAATATACCATATAGACGTACATATGGCCGGGGCTTTCTCGCGCTCACTGTAACCGCAAACAAATCAACAAAGCAATCAACTTCTATTTGTATTTTCACACTCGCACACACATGTGCTGTTCCAAAAAGTGCAAATCAAATTTTGTGTGTGGTGCTGGGCAACGATTTCTACCCCAAAAAAAAAAAAAAGGAAAGCAAACACATATGGTGTTTGCGGTAGGTGCCCTGTGCGCCGGTCCCTCTTCGATATATATAGTAGCCACACCCCGATGAGCTCCGAGCTCCTAGCTCCGAGTCTAGGTACAGGTCCTGGCTCTCCGCCTGTGCATTCCGATAAGCGTTTAATTAGTGCGAAACAAATGAATTGGCAAACTTTTTCCTGGGCCTGGCACCGAAAAGCAAAAAAAAAAACAAAAAAAGTTGCTCGTTTTTTGTTTGTTTGCGATCGAGCTGGGGAATTACAGATAGATGGGTATTATGATGGGAACTCTGGACTTATCGGAGGAGTAACGACATGGTCATTAAAAAGTAGGGTTTCTAAAATGAAAAGCGTAAGGAGTTGTATTCCTTGTAGATCGGAAACATACAGGCTTTTGTATTAAGGGAAATAAAATGGAATTCTTATGAAAGTAGTAAATTTAAATTAATTTTTAAATTAACAAGCTTATATAGACTCTTATAATCTTCCTATAAGTATATACGGGCTGTATTTAAGCATATAATAATCAAAATTGTGGAAAATCTTGCTATTAAAATTAAGGAAATGTGTTATCAGAAGTATACATCCTCTAGTTCAATAGTTATCGATAAAAACGATAACAATTAGTGCCTATAATCTTTCTATAAGTATATACGAGCTCTGTGTGACAAAGCTGAGCTGTATTTAAGCATATAAGATTCTAAATTGTGGAAGAACTGGCTTTTAAAATGAAGAAATTGTGTTATCAGAAACATACCACCTCAAGTTAAATAGTTATCGATAGAAACGATAACAATAAAATCCATCACTAACCACAGAATCGATATAAACCTTTTTCAAAAACCATGCAAATTTTTATCGAACTCTTAAAAACCGAGAAAAAGAAATATTATTCCAGAAGAAATTAAGAATTATAAAATCAGAATTTGTGAGGAAATCAAGTTCAGTACAAAACCAATCGGGAATGCGAATTTTGCCCAGAAAGATTTACGACATCGCTTTCCTTACATAAATCACGCATACATCTGCAGGCGATGCAACTTATTGGGTGTGAAAATATGCGGGGAATTCCCCATTCTTTGCATTCGACGGGGGGAGATTATGATGCCCCTCTCTATTTGTGTGAATTGCCCGAAAGGACACGCACACAATGGAGCCCAAGAAGGAGCAGAACAATACAAATTATTTCCGTCTTATTACGCAGCGATTGCATAAGCCAACCATAAGCAAGGGTTTTACCCCTCTTGTTGGTGTGCCATTCAATGTGTCACCCGGACAAAGGGGAGTCCTTGGAAAATCAGAAAATCTGAAAAAATAACAAAAATACAATAATAATTCTCTTGGTCGGCTTGGCAATTCTGATAAGGGTTACGATTATATATATGGGATGTGGAGTGATGTCAAATAGCCGCGAGTGTCTATCGAATCTGAACCAATTGAATGGAGCCAAACCGGCCAAATGGTCAATGGTGGTCCTTGGGAGAGTGAGGAGATTACGTAAGTGGCGCGTCATAAACTGTTGTTGTTCGGCTTGGGTCCAGCGTTGCGATTTCAGGGGTTTCAGTACTGAATCGGCATCATCATCGATGGATTCCCATTGTTCGCTTGCCATTGGCATTTCCAACTCGCATATTTATCCGCGTTTGTCTGGCCTCAGGATAAGGTTGATGTTTGAATGCTCTTACTGGGAGCTTAAGGAAATTATAAAGGACTTGAAATCCTTGAGAAATCATACAGGAGGCTTGATTTAAACAAGTTCTAGGATATTCCAGAATATTTAAGAGCATTTTTAAAGTTTTTAAACAATTTTTGAGAGCTTCTTTGTTTTTTGTTGTATATAAATATATATATAGTTAATATTTAAAAGAGTTTTAATATATGCTTTATCCGAAAGTACACATATTCTTCGATTTTCGGAGTACTTGTAACTGCTTCCTATCACCCTCGCATGTATCTCTGCTTTTATAAATATTTTTTTATTATTCCGCCTTTTTGCGAGATGCCATTCTTTGGCCTGGCTGCTGCTGGACACACTCGACATTTGACAAAAGCCATGGCAAACAACGGAATCGGTAGAGGATTGTGGGTGTGGAGCAAGTGGAGGGCAGGAGAATTGAGTCGTCGTCGTCGTCTTTGCCGGAAACACAATGAAGTGAAAAATATGATGGGGCGTCCATGTAAAGCATTCCGTGTATCGATGGATGGCTGCTTTCTCCCCTCTCTGGGCTGTTCTGGGCTTTTTTTTTTTTATTATTTATTGTGATTTACAGTTGAACGCTTGATTTGATTTTCAAGTGGTTCCCACGCCAGCCATCCGATCCGGATTGGGGGTCAGCTCAATGTCAGCAATTTGTTTGGCCACCGGGAACCCGCCGAGAGCCCCGGCTTAGTTAATTAGTGGCCATCAGTCAGTCGGGAGTCCAAAGAAGGGGCGGTCATCGATTCATGGCCATCGGTGGGTATATTGGACTCGAGTTCCTTTTCCATGACTATACTCATAATAATATTCGCCCTATCTTCAAGAAAATTGCCATCAAAATGTATTTAAATTGTTCTAAAAACAAGGACAATTTTCTTGTTTTAAGAAAAATGTACTTGTTTTTAGAAATTTGTTTCACGTATTAAGAAAAAATAAATTTTTTTGGCGATTTTCATAAAGGTAGGGCAAAAATTATT
This sequence comes from Drosophila asahinai, assembly GCA_008042795.1. Classification (NCBI taxonomy): domain Eukaryota; kingdom Metazoa; phylum Arthropoda; class Insecta; order Diptera; family Drosophilidae; genus Drosophila; species Drosophila asahinai. Next base: position 49,135 of record VNJZ01005703.1, on the reverse strand, counting down.
ATGAGTGTAAAAATATATGAATAATAGGCTTTAATCAAGGATTTTACGAGGACCTCTGGGTGGATTTATAGATAAGAAAGCTTTAATCCAGTTTAGCTGCTGCGGGTGCTCCGCGTGGTCATCTAGTAATATTGCAGTAATATTACTATCTTTTAAAATTGATTTAAATATAGCACAAGTAATGCTAATAATAACTCCAAGGAGCAAAGATACAAACTAAATGAGAACGCTTTATTCCAGTTTAGCGCCTGCGGGTGCTCCGCATGGGCATCCCTGCTTATCATTGCAGTAAGACCTTTTATTACTAACTCTTTAAATTGATTAAAATATTTATAAACTAATGATAATAATAACTCCTTAAGGCAGCTACAAGGTAACAAACTAGTTGAACCTTGACTTTATGAATGGTACATTGTTCAGCTCGACTTTCCCCACCTCCGCCTGGTTTTTCTTTTCCATTTTCTTTGCCGTCTGGCGGCGTTTGCCAGTTTTCCCGGCTAAGGGCAAATGTCGATACAATAAAGTTGCAAATATAATGCGAGCTCGGTCGGGATTTATCGGGGAAGGGAAGGGAAGGCCATAGCTATAGCCTGTGTCTGCAACATATTCCTACCAAATTTGCATTTGTTTTCGTGAGTGGGGGTGTGTGTGTGTGCGTGTGTGCTGCATAAATGGAATTTTCGAATTTTTGTCATTCATGCAGAGAGCCAGCCGGGATCGCCCCGTTTTGGATCGCAGTTATCGATGGTGCCCTGGGGACGCATACGTTAGGGCCAAAAGGCGCCTGCCCAACAAATCATCGAAAGGGAATGGCGGGAATGGGTCTTCGAGTGCTCGGAAAGAGAGCCCGGTTTATTAGCCGGGACGGGGCTCTGGCTGGTTTATGCCACTTTGATTGTCTCACGTGTGGACAATTTGTTGGCAACAACTTTTCGTCGCTCCATAAATTGCAGCGCATTAACCTATAATTTTTTAATAGATTTTTGTGCCAAAGGACTTCGAAAAATGCTCCTCACGTAGGCAGAGCGTTATGCGTTGTTCAAAGTGAATTCGGTTCAGTGTACACAGATAAGATAAGGCCCAGACCCAGATCCAGACTTATTGGCAACGCAACTCGGCGGCACGCACACACACTATCCATCCCGCACACTTAATGGTCGGGTCGGGGGGCCCTCGAAAATATTTATTGAACATTTTAATTCGTTTGTTGTTGCAAATAAATTCTGATTTATTGGCAATAAAGCCACCAAATAGACAGCAAAGCAAATAACCGGCCAAATGGAGGCAAACAATATGTTTGGATAGTCCCCTGTCCCCGGTTCCCGGTCCCTTCCGCAAATGGTCAACGCTTTGAAAAAAATAAATAAAAAAAAACTAGAGGAGAAATGAAAACATGTGTGGAATTTTGAGTGTTGCTATCTCTGACCACCCCCATGGCCATTACATTCTTTATGTCCCCTTCTTTAAAGTAAACTCTGCTGGTTCTCGGGGAGGTCCCTTCCATTAACTAACAGTTTCGACTGATTTCTGTTTACTATTTGCTCAGGCTTCCTGTGGTCCTTGGAGAGTGAGCCAGAAACTGGGGTCTAAGTTGGTCCTGCTTTTAAAGTATTTTTTATAGAATAGTTTATTTAATTGCTGATTATTGCTTAAAATTAAATATTAAATTAATATTAAATATTAAATTTTTAAAGAGGTTAAAAGCCCAATAAATTAATTAAAAACAGTTTGCAAGTTTCTCATAAAGGTAAAAAATGTATCGCGCAAGAATCGCGGAAGAATTGCGGAAGTATAGCGCAAGAACCGCGGAAGAATCGCGGAAGTATCGCGGAAGAATCGCTGAAGAATCGCTAAAAAATCGCCGAGATTAAATTAAATTAGTATCGCGGAAGAATCGCCGAGATTAAATTAAATTAGGATTCAGTAAAAAGGAAGACTTCGGTCACACTATGATTACAAGAACGAAACCAAACACATTGTAAAAGTAAAAGCTAAAAATGAGAAATCCACGAAATAAATAAGAAGCTACATTTAAACAACACTATATTTATTTATTTAATTTTTAAAGAGGTTTAAAGCCAAAGAAATTTAATTAAAAACTGTTTGCGAGAGGTAAGACTAAGTTGCCTTTCTTATTATGGTAATGGAAAGCTAAAAAGATTACTAAGTGAAAAACAACCTTATACCATTTCTTATTTAATATTGATAAGGGAAAATTGTTTATTTTTTTAACCAAGAAATATCTTTCTTACTTTTAAAAAGTAACAAAAATATATTTCTACCTTACCTTTAAAAACCCCTATTGATACTCGCATGAGCCCTACTCCTCGTGATTTTTTACAGTGTAGCACCCACACACATACACACACGCACTGGCACATGTGGCCCATCAGTCAGAAGCGGAGCGTCTGGCATTGTCAATTGTTGTTGCGGCACGTCGATTGTTGTTTCTGCCTTTTTTGCATAAGTGCCCCACGTGTGTTGTTTGTCTCGCTCCAAGTGTGTGTGGGTGTGTGGTGTGTGTGTGTGTGCAAGGTTCGTCAGGAGGTATATGTATATGAGAGCCAGGTTCGCCAGGTTCGTCAGGTGTGTGCGTGTGTTCTTCTTTTTGTTTTTTATACCCTTTTCATTTGTGGAATATCACGGGTATGTTGGGTTAATCTTTCTTTTATTTAATTTTTATTTTAAAGCTATGCCTGTCTTCGATTTGTGTCGGATTTTAAGGGTTATTAGGTAGATACTACACTCATAATGATTTTCGCCCTATCTTCAAGACTATAGTCATAAAAATGTATTTTTTCTTAATACAAGAAAAATTTTTCCAAAAACAAGAATATTTCTGTTTTAAGAAAAAATGTCCTTGTTTTTAGAACATTTGTTCTCGTATTAAGAAAAAATGTTCTTGTTTTTAGGAAAATCTTTCTCGTATTAAGAAATAATTAATTTGTATGGCCTTCTTATTAGTATAATGTGACCTGTCTTGGGCTATTTTTTCTAATGTAAGGAGTTATTATACTTAAATGTTATATAGAACTGGTATAAGATAAATGGGGAAGTATAGTAATTTCTTTGTCTGATTTCTGGAGTTAAATTTTTTTTCTGTGTTAAAATGTTTAAAAAATATTAGTAAGTACTGATTACTGGGTATTACATGGTCGGTTAACTAGATGAGTTTCCTTCTTGCTCTTTTTTTTTTTCTCGGTTTTTTGGGTTGTTGGTAACGTCTGTGACAAAAGCGGTAGCGGGAACACAGACAACAACGAATTTTCGAGGTTGTTGACGCCACTGTTGAGGACGATGGCGATGATGATGATGATGATGACAACTGCTGCTCCTGCTGCCGCTCCTGCTGCTGCTTACCTTAATGATAAGGCGCTTGTCACTCAGGCAGCGCCCCGAAAGAGACAGGTATACACCCAGCGAAAGAGAGGGAGGCATATCGTCAAATGTTGCTGCGGTGCTGCGGTTGTTTTATGCCATCTGACGGGGGAAGCTGATGAGTGGAGAATGGATTGTGGTGTGGCCGGGGGTGTCAACATGTGTGCTGTGCTGTGTTTTGTCAAAAAAACATATTTGCCTTGTCTCTCTGCTCCTGCTCCTGCTCCTGCGAGCGTCTGTGGCATCCGCATCCGCATCGGGCACAGCTCCACAAAAGCACATTCACAAAATATAATTATTAAACATGTTGCCAATTTTGCGAGCGCTTTTTAATCCTGTTGTCTGCGCTGCTCCTCCTGTTCCTGCTCCTGCTTCCCGTTAAAAAATAAAGGAAAACCCCCTTAGCGGTAGCATATAAATAAAACTCTATTATGTGGTTGTGGCTTATGTTGTGATCGCTTCCAAAAATGTTCCACTCGGGCTTTGCTGAAGGAAGGATTTTTGCCAAATTGCGGTGCGGTTTGGCTTTGGCTTTTCGCAGCGCAAAATTTGCCAATTGGTTGAGTTTTTGGTTTTCAGGTAAATCCCCCAAGGCAACCTCACCGTGCCGAGATAAGAAAATCATCAAATTTATGCTCGCACTAATGAGATGCAGGTGCAAGCAATTATTACTGGCAAAAAGATGGTTTTTTATTTCTATGTTGACCTATTTTTTCAGAATAAAATAACATGAACAGGAATATTTTACATATTTAATTAATATTTGGTTTTTATATTGAAACAAAATTTAATGGAGACTCTAGAAAATATATAATAAAAATATAATTACCCAAAGACAAAGGATTTTCCACTGATTTTGTTTCAATTAACATTTTGTTATCATTTGCAGTACATTTGCTGCCTTTCATTACCATTTCCATTATCATTCCAAAACCAAAAACCAAAACCGAAAGCCAAAAGCCCAAATTCCCCGAATTCCGTTGACCTCTTTGTGGTCCTGGACAAAGGCATTATCCAGAGGAGGATAAACAAAGCCGGACTGGGCAGAAAAAATAAAAATAAGGGCCAGCAGAAAGCATTAATTTTAATTTCTATCCCAATTCTCTTTGTAACGATGTGAAAATCTCTTAAGTACTCTTGTCATTGACACTCAAACCAAGCTTTTCCTTGCTATCTCTGTGTGTGTGTGTGTGTGTTGTGTGTGTAGGGGTGTATGTGGGGGTGTAGAGGCGGTGGCTCTAAGGGTGTGAGTAACCCAGGGCTTAACCTTAGTTAAGCTGTCGCTCGTCTCTCGTTTTCGTTGACGGCGACGGCGGGCTGTGACACAATCTCATCAACAGATCACAGATTTTAGCGCTTTCCAGGCACTGTAAAAATATCAGATATATCTTATTACTTTTAGTGAAGAGATAATAAAAAATACAAAAGGTAATAAAAGATAAATCATAATAATCTTTAAGAAAATCACCATGCAAATTTATTTTTTCTTAATACGAGAAAAAAAGTTATAAAAACAAGGACATTTTTCTTAAAACAAGAAAAACATTTCTAGGCACTCTTACAATTAGATTAAAGACTTTTCTTATCCCTGCGCTTTAATTTTAAAATTTCAAGTTTATATTTTAGGATTTTTTTTATTATAAGGTTTTCTTACCAGTCTTTTTTTGTCGCCGTGCATTAGCAGCATCTTGTTGCGCCACCGTTGACATCTGTGGCATTTTGAACGTGCGACGTGACCGGCATAGCGGTGCTATCAGACTCGTTGTTTTTTTCCCCTCTCTGTTTCTGTTTTTTTTTTTTTTGTGACTTTTTTGGCTGACATTTGACACGCGCCGTGTGGTGCGGCCTTCTTAGTATGGCGGTCAGCTTTCGGCGTTGGTCAACTGGCAGTCAGCTTCTGTTACAATATTAATTTTCGACTCTGGCACGTCTCACACACACATGTCTTTTTTAGGGGGTGCTGCAGTGCCTCCCCCCTTTCGTTGGAAATTGCCCCAATTAACGCAAAACACAACAACTCAATTTATCACGCACAACTAAAGTGATTTGTTGCCAATGCCAACGATCGTCGTCCTTTGGCCTTTTTCGAAAAGTAGCTAGCTCCTTTTTTCTGTACACAATGTTTACTCATTGCCATGAGGTTATAGTACTTTTAGGAGGCTTTTTTGCGATAAAATGGGTTTATTTTTCAGTGAACAGTTTTAATTTTCAAGGAATTATAGGTAGTAATTACTAAGGAAGTTTGATTTACAGAACATTGGGTTTAGCTTAGTAAAACTAATTTCCTATCTATTTTCTGCCTAGTTTTATATTTATATTCAACCTATTTTCGACTTTTTTTTAAAGCTATTTTCGACATATTTTGACCTATATTCCCTATATAAGGCTTAAGTTTGTAGAACTAATTGATCACCTAGTTTTTGCCTAGTTTTATAATTATATTCAACCTACTTTGGACCTATTTTCGACCTATATTCTTTATATTTCAGAAAATATTATTTATATATTTTCTGCCTAGTTTTTATACTTATTTTCTAAGAATGCTTCTATTTATTTGTCTTCCAATGGTTCTACCTATTTTCTACCAAATTTCCTCCTAATTTCTACCTGTATTCCATTATCTTCGACTTATTTTTAACCTATTTTCGACAAATGTTCGACCTATATTTTTTATATTTCAGAACTTATAATTGATCGGTTTTCTGCCTAGTTTTTATACTTATTTTCAACATATTTCTTTATATTCTATATATATGCTTCTATTTATTTTTCTTCAAATGGTTTTACCTATTTTCTACCTATTTTTTTCTTAATTTCTACCTATACTCCTCTCCTATTTAAAAATATTGAAACATCTTATAGAAACTCCCTGTTTTTTACACCATTAAATTCCTTATTTCATTTACACATATTTTACCCACTCGTAGACTATTTATACCTCCATATATATAATTTATAGAAATATATCACCGAACCCCTTTTGAATTCCCTGTTCGTTGGGGCAAAAATCAACAAAACAGAGCCGAGCCGAGTCGAGGGTAGGAAATTGTTTAATCAATTCATCAGACAGAAACCTGCATGTTGCATGTATAATGGCGTTGGTCGCGGCAATAACAAACAGGATATTAACTTACACAACATTACCAAAAAAGCCAAAAAGGCCGAAAAACCAAAAAAAGCGAGCCGCGACTGGCTGATGGCGCCCCCCTGTTTTGAGTAATTACCGCAGATAGCAAGAGGGGACAGAGATATCAGGCCCAGTCCCATGGCTATAATGTATGTTATGGCCTTGCCCAAATCGTTGACTTTTACAAGCAAACAATTTGTCAAATGCAAATAGCCAAATAAACCCAATCCCAAGCCCCAATCCCAATGTGCGGTCTGCCAATTGAAAAACGATTCGAAATCAATCACAGCTGCCGGCCTCGGTATCAGCATCATCCCCGCATCTCGACCGCAAAAGCCATCGAGATGGAGTCCAGTTGGGATAGCGACAGGGATCCATTAATAATTCCTGTGGCGTGTCCTGTGGATCTGGGGAAACCCAACCCCTTTACAGAGAGAGGACGGGGACTTGCCATGCAAACGTGACTTTCAACTGTTGACCGCGTGCCAGGACCAAAAGGGGGATAAGGACCACGGACCACGACCACGGATGACCATTTATTGGCATGTAGCAAGGTCATGTGGGCGGGGCAAATCGCGGGGCGCCATCGTCGTCGAGAGTTCCCAGGCAAATTGATGGCCAGTCATCAATTTCACTTGTTGTCCAGAGGCCTCCTCCTTCTCCTGCTCCTGGGGGCGCGTGTGCCCACCATTTGTCAACGCCGGAGAGTGCCTTCCCTAGTGGTCCAAGGGCTCTGGGTGTGGGTGGGTGTGTGTGCACTCAATTAAAGGTCGCCGGCAGGTGGATGGAGAGGCCATGAATGCTAATTCCCAGCTCTCATCCTTGGCTAAATGAATGGGTGCGGTGACACACTCACACTCGCCACCTCTGACCAGGTTGACTTATGTTACCACCGATTATACCTCTTTATCTTTATTACCGGGGGAAAAATGGGGAATAAATATTCATTAAAAAAGGGAGATTTCATAAAAATAGATATTTATTTATATTAAATTTATCTTAGAATTATAAAGAGTTAAATATAAGTAAGTTATTATATTGGTGATTAAAATAATAATCAGACAGCCAGAGTACAGCCTGCCTACTCAAGCTTAACCTCACGGAATGCAGCACCGCCATTGAACCTCACGGAATCCTGCACTGAGATACGTTTCACATAGTTCTGAGTGTGCTTTCTTTCTTTTCCTTTGGCTTACCTAGTTCTAAATAATTCTAAAATCTATTTTTTATGACTCCTTGCTTCAATAACTAAAATGAAACCTTCTTTCCCCCTGGCTTCCTGTTTAATATATGAACTCTAAAGTGGGTTCAAACTATCCCCGAATAAATGTGCAATCGATGGGAAGGATGCCCCATCACAGTAGATATTTTTCCCCCGCGAAAATCCCATTGGCATTAACTTGTCAAACCGCGGAATGCAAACATATTTCGGGCATTTGCAGTTTACACACACAGCAAGGGGGTACTTTTTTTTCTGGGGGTAGAGGTTACCAAGAGCGTTGCATGTACATCATTTTATATATATATATTCCTTTTTTTTTTGTTTTTGCTTTTTGCGCGATTTGCGCACGATTATAAAAGCTTTTCGCGGTACGACCCCCATAATTCATATGATGTCGACTGGAAAATGTTTACAACACCAACGATATGATTGCCACCGTTCTGGCGCAGGCAGGCGGGTGTGTGATAGCTCTGCTGGCATCGGCATCGGCATCCTTGATATCATCCTTGCCATCCTTTTTGCCAGCCTAATGCAGCATCGCCCATTTATTTGGGGCCCAAGCAAGGCCTGCGAAAGGAGCAAGGATTTTCGCCAAGCGAAAGAACAAGACGACAGCGAAATATTCAAATGAAAATTTATGTTTGCATTATGAATTTTTATATAGTGTTGCTCTCGCGTTTGCTGCCTCTTCTCGTAGGCATTTTATGGCTCTGTCTATATGTGGGTCTGTCTGCGTTTACTCAGGATGGGCACTGAGAGAAATGCACAATATAAATACATCAATTTAAGAATTTCCTAAAGAGTTTTCGGTTTTGGAAGTGAAAGAAGGGGTTTTTTAATTGAATAATTATATATAAACAAAATAAAATTGATTTAGTTAACTTCTGAAACTCTACTAAAAATTCCCTTTGAAAAATATCCCTTAAATAATTTATTTAATAGACATTTTTCTTCTCTGTGTCTAAGTTAACCCCCTACTACCTCGCCCTCCAATTAGAGCTGGGCAAAGTTCGGCGAGACGGCGGCGTGTGGAAAATTATTAAAATGTCGTATATAATGGCGATGGTTGCGCCTCGTCAGGAAATTTATGCGTTTATAGCTTTCATAATTTTCAAATTATTATTGTTATTTTTCCTGCCGCCGCCGCCGCGCCATCATCAGAGCTAAGTGCGTACCCCATTAGGGGGGCAAAAAAAAAAAAAAGAAAGTGGAGCCAAATCAATGAGGCACTCACTCCACGCCCACTCCGTTTCATTTATTCCCGGGCCACGGGCCCAGCCCAATCCCAGGCACATGTTGCATAGTCGTAAAAATGAAAGCAAAATCCCCCGAACCATTTTCTATGCCTTCTTCTTGGATTTTGGATTTTATTCCCAACCCCCAGGAAAAGTTCATTAAGCGGAGCGGAGCCAGGTTTGCATTGTCTGCGGATTTTTATGACGTCCAATGCGCCATAAAGCAGGTGAAGCTGCCAGTCATTAGCTCCGGGTTCCGGCCAAGTATTCCTACTTAAACGGAAAAATAAAGCACGATAAACAGTGTCCGCCTAATGAACATACAATGTACGCGGTTCTTGAGATGGATTTAAGGGCTTAGGGCTAAAAATATTCCCCAAAACATGTTTATTTTTTTTTGTAAAAAACATTTTAAAAATCTCTGAGTATTATAAATCTTATAATCACTTTAAAGGGCATCTAAAAGTATGCAGTGTTAATTTGGGTAAACATATTTACAACATTTCCTCAAAACATGGTTTTTTGTTTGTAAAAAAACATTTAAGAAGTCTCTGAAAATTATAAATCTTTGAAATCACTTTAAAGGGCACCTAAAAGTATGCAGTGGAAATTTGTTAGCCCGGTTTTTTTCCTGTTACCTAAACAAAGCTCAGCCTACTCTGCCCTTCAAAAATAAATATTATCTGTGTGTAAATACCCCTTAATTTTACCCCTTGAAAACTCAGGATATCTGATAGTCCTTACCATAACATCTTACCATAATCGACTGTCTTCGACTGCACTTGGCAATAGATAAATCTTCCGGGCGAAGCAATTTATTTGTAAATGGAATCGATTAAAAAGCAATCGGTGCAAGGAGCTGATGCTGCCGCTGTCATTGGATGCTGTCTGATATTGGGAACCCTAAACCCCGGAACCCGGAACCCAAACCCAAATCCGAAACCGAAACCTCAATCCGCCAGACGACACCTTTGTGGCGCCCGTTAGTCACGTTGCAGCTCCCAGAAGCAATTCGTCGAGTGACAACAGCCCCGGAACAGCAGGTGGTCGATGGTTCGCTCCCAGAGATCCGGAGTGGCAATCAGTGCCCCGAGATGGAGCACTACCAGGTCCCAGTTACCCCTCGTCGATGATTACATCATCTTGTGTGTGTGTGTGTGTGTGCTGTACTGTGTCTTTGGTAATACAAATTTCTTATCGAATATATTTTGTCGATTACCCCCTTGGGTAAAATTTATTTGCTTCGACTGCCTGCGACTGCCGGCGACGGGCGACAGTTAAAGGATTTATAAGTATACCAAAAACTGGGTTACGTCCGCCACCGCCCCCTGCCTTCCTTACCGTTTTTGTGTGTAAATTTATTAAAAAATAAACGCCCAGGACTTACCAGCCGGAAGTGGTGGAGTCAAGTTCCGCAGTCCCGAGTCCTCTCAATCCTGAACATCTTGTAAACATACTTAGCTGCAGCTCAGGTGTAATAAGTACGCCTTCAAGTGGTTCTGTCCTAGGCCGCCTCACAACCGGGTTGGGGTTGGGGGGGGTGGAGGAGTTCCGGGACTGCTCTTGGGCTGCTTTTTGTGGGTCAGGGAGAGAGAGTGGAGCTACGGTCACGCTGCTAATTTCTTTCATGTTCGCAGTTTACCGTTGCCAGCTTCCTCGATTTACCGTCGTTCGGGCTCCCTGTTGGCATCTCCCACAAACTCAACACAAACACACACAAAATGCACTGGAAAAAATTATGGTTTGATTAGAATTTAATTGAAAATATTTATGGGGAATATATGTATTTACCTTTACCTTCTTTTTATTTCGATGCATGTCCGCTTAGGACCCCGGTCTGATCGCCACTGCTTCCCCCTGCAAGCAGCCAGCTCTTTTATAGGCGCTGATCTTTTTTCTTCCCCGCCAGAATTTGGAGCTAGAGGGAGAGGGAGAGTGATCTATCCCGTCATCTCCGTCTCTGCCATCTCTTCTCTCTGTATCCCGTCAGGCGCTCGAAAGAGTGGGAGTGATAAGAAGCTCTCTCTTGGAAACAGTGGATCTTGCACATCTGATGGGAGAGGGAGAGACAGAGAATAAGAAATAGTTGCACTGTGAGAACGGCTGACCGATCAATGTAACCAAACCTTGTTTATGCAAATTTTACAAATACAAAAGGAAACATAATTCTTTATTTACAATTTCTTTATTAATGTAGATCTTTTTTTTTTACTTTTATTAAGAAATTAATTATGCTTAACCTAAAACTTCTTCCTCAAAATAACTCTACCTAATTTTTTCTGAGTGCAGCGCACTTTGTCGTGTATCTCTCACATTAATTGCGAATTGAGAGAGGCGGGGGGGCCAGCGCGGGAGTAGCGGAACTCAAGGAGCAGGCACTCCATTTCCAGCTGAGGCCGTTGCTTTTTGAGCTCCGCTTCCTTTTTTTTTTTCTGCGTCTTCCCTCGCTCTTTTTCCTATTTTTCCACCTTTTTTTTTTTTAATTAACTGTGTACATGGCCAGGTTGTGTTTGCCCGAGAGAAAGAGAGACGCATTTTGCTCGGCTGCAGCGGCAGCGGCAGCGTCGCCGGGCAAGGTTGTTTGAGTCGGTTTTCGGTTTGCATTGCTCAACAGCGCGTTAGCCAAGTGGCGCTAAATGAACAGAGTAGGTAATTAAACCCTTTGCCAGCTAATGAACTCGCCCCAGCGAGACTTCCTGCCTTCTGCCTGCCTCCTGCCTGCTCCCACCCCCCTAGGTAACCCCGTAAAAATAAGGTTAGCTGCCATCCGGGCAGCACGCGCGCACTTTTATCTTTTCAACTGCAGAGCACAAGATATAACTGTAAATATTTAAGTGCGCTGCTTAGTGCCAGGAATTACTTAATTACCTGGGCAGCCTTTGAGAGAGTTCGGGCACGGGCTTTAGCTTTGGCTTTGGCCTGATGTAAATAGAAATCAGACGAAATGGGCAAAAACTTGCCGTTTGCCATTAGCAAATGCTTCTTTCTGTCCTTAGTTCTATATTTTTATAGATTGACGGGGTTTTTTGATTTTAGTTCAATTACTTTTTTTAAACACAAATATCACTAATTTAAATAGTTACATTTTGGAATATATATTGAGCAGTACACCCAAAAAAAAAAGTAATCATATAACCTATACGATTGTTACATGAATTCTATAAAATTTCTTAATAAGATGCTTATCAATTTAATACTACGAAAGTATACATTTTATACTCATCTGCACCAATATTTCATAATAATCACTAACGCGACAAACAGAAAAGCACTAAATTCCATCTAACGGGATATGTTATCGAATTTTCGATGTAGGTTCGTATAAAAATAATACTCAAAAATACACAATCGATACTATAGAGTATAAAAACTAAACTTTGGAGTATACATTTGATATTTTAAAGTATAAAATCTATACTTAGCTCGTTATACTGCTTGAGTATACTTTTAAGACAACGCGTAGAAAGGTTAAACTCTTGTTTTCTTTTTGGGTGTATATTTTCATATATTTTTGATAAAAAAGGAAAGGCCACTTTCCATACTTCTTTCTTTCTTTATTGGAAAACCAACAGTACTCTCTTTAAAATTTCTCGAACTTCCAGTTATGTATACTTTCATTCCCAAACCTCAGTTATCTTCCCTAGAATTCCCATTTCAATAATTCCTTATGGCCATCACTTATGCCAGAGATTATCTCAAGTAACTGTGAGCATTTTAAAGCCTATACAGTGGGACAGAAAACCAATTTAAGGGAAGCTTTAATATATGGCAAAGGGGCGAGTTTCGAGTTCCGAGCTGCGATGGGCGGGCGGAGATGGGCGCCTTTTTTGGCTTTGAGAGGACGAGAGTCATTTGTTTCCAAAAATTAGTTGTGAGCCCGTTTTCCATATCAAGCAATTGTTGCTTTGTTGTTGCCTTTTTCTGTTGCCCGTCGTGTTGTTCGTGTTGTTCGGGGCAAACGTGTCTGGCCCGTCGTCCCTGTGCTTCCTGTGACCCTCACATATACGCATATTCAACCAAAAAAATACAGTTGAGGTCAGAGAAATAGGGAAGAGAATGTTGTTTTGTAAAGAGAGATTTTTAATAAATTTAAACATTGTATTTTATATGGAAAAACTGAATTAAAATTAAATTGTATCTATATTTTCTATCTAACTAAAATTTAATCTCACTTTATTAGTACGAAATAAACAAAGAATAAAAGGTAATCTTATTTATAAAAGGCATTTATTTATTTAATTTAGCGGGAAAGCTGAGCTGCCCAAGAGAGAACTCAAGAGAGTTAATCTAGCTATATCTTTCTCTCAAGCGTCTGACGGGAAGGATCATATTATTCTTATGGCAGAGCTTATCTTTCTTCCTCTCACTTCCTCTCTCTTGAGCGTTTGACGGAAAGAGCTGCCTATCGGACGCGCATCTCTCATGCGTCTGACGGGAAAGATCAGCTCAATGCATGGAAGAGTTCATCTATCTGCCTCTCCCTCTCTCTAGCTTCTGGCGGGAAAAAAAGGAGAGACCAGCGTCTATAAAAGAGCTGCCTGCGTGCGGCGGGAAGCAGTCGCGATCGGAGCGTGGACTTGTGGTGACGTGGATCGAAGTTAAGAAGAGGAAGAAGAAGCTGAAAATTAAAAGGTAAATATATTATCGATAAATATTTTCAATTAAATTATAATTTGACTTTCATATTTTTCAGTGCATTTTTTTTTTTTTTTTTTTTTTTTTTTTTTTTTGTGTGTGTTGGCAAACTGCGAACATGACGAGAAAGGTCAGAAGCTCTCACGAGATTTTACCCAACCATCTCTCTCGCTCTCGGTTCTGGCGAAAAAAAACAAAAGAGAAATAAAGAAGAAGAAAGGTAAATATATTCTCGATAAATCCCTTCCATTTAATACTAATTAAACTTTATTTTTCAGTGCTTAGTGTGTGATTGTGTTGAGTTAACGGAGATGCCAGATGGTGGAGGAGTACGAGCAACGGTAAATCGAGGAAGCTGGCAACGGTAAACTGAGCGCAGTGAGTACATTTATTCATATGCGGATTTCTGACTAGATCTTTGGATATTTATGGCATGAAGACGCGTTTCGTCTTCGATTATGAGCTCTTGCTTTCAGGCTTTTGTTATTTCCTGGTCACTATTTTCTCAACCCCAGCTGTACTTTTGTTTGATCTTTGGATATTTATGGCATGAAGACGCGTTTCGTCTTCGATTATAGGCTCTTGCTTTCAGGCTTTTATTATTTCCTTGTCCCTATTATCTTAACCCCAGCTGTACTTCTGTTTGTTCAGGGAGCTATCCCATTTTGGGACGAAGCGAGGCGACGTAATGAATGTGTAGCTGTGTGTGTGTGTGTGTGGTTACCAGCTACCAGCTACAGATACAGATACAGCTACAATGTGGCCCCGGACACTGTCCCCTGTCTCCTGGCCCCTGCTCCTGCCCCTGCCCCTGGGCTCTCGGTTCGCTCGCATATGAATATGAATTTTATCGAGATTCATGGCAGATGATAATTTTCCCTTGATAACTGTAAACTCGTCTATAGCTCGAAGCGAGGTTGCTCGCTTCTACCAAGATTCCAGCCATCGTCTGCGTTTGGGCCACACACACACGCACACACACTTGCTAACTCACTCATTTGGTGTTGAATTTTTTGGCTACCCCAAACCTCAACCCGACCTCCCTTATTCATTTCCTTGTGCATTCATTTGCCTTCATAAAATATAAACAGCGTATTAAAATGTATGAATATCTCAAGCGCTGCCCCTTCCCAGTCCTCCCCCTCCCGTCCGCCCCTGGCAACAGCTAATGTTGATAAGTGAAGTTATGACTTTGCCCGCCAGACAAAATACACCAGAGAACGGAGCTCGAAAGTGGGGGATTCCTCGGAATCCTGGGAAGGGAAAGGAGTAAGGAGGAAGAAGGGTTAGCAGTTAGTTTGGTAGTTCTGCCAGAGATATATCGATGCCCAGATCTCGCCTCTACTGCACGTAGAAGAGCACTTATGTATGTTGCCTTAAAGTAAGCTGCAGAAAAACTATACTGGAAACTATATTAAATGGTTTAAAAATAGTTGGTTTCATAGGGGAGTAATATTGAGTTTAAATGGAATGCATTTTTGGGTTCTTTAACTACTTATTTTTCGGGTATTTAATTGGGTCTTAACTTTGCTCGGTAATTTTTTTTTTTGATTTTTTAAAAATACATCTCTTAGTTCCTTTCTTTTATATACAAAATAATAACAACAAACACAGAATTAAATAATAAATACTTTAAAAAGCCATAAAAATTCTGTTTTCTATTTATTTAAAAGGTTTTGCCCTTTTTTTTAAACTCCTTAATATTTGTATATAAAAGAAAGTATATTTATTACTTAGTTATTGCTTTTGTATTGCCAAATCAGGTTTTTATTTGATTCTTAAATAAATATAATGATTTTTTAGTTCCTTCAAAGGGCAAAATATATTTCTACAGCCTTAAAATTAATTATATACTTTAGTGCTTCTATGGCATTAATATCTCGAATCCCGAAAGAACCAACTATTCCATATACCAATCCTCCGTACCCCCTTCATAGGTATACTTCCTCACTCCCCCCATCTGTCTGCTGTTTCCATTAGCATAACAAGCTGGAGTTTTTTGATAAATTAAGTGTTTATCCACGGCTCTCCTCTCTCGGGCTAATCTCAACTGAACCGAACCGAACGAGGGGCAGAGCTGAGCTTGAAGCTCGGAGAGATTGAGTTTGGATTCCGGCACACACTAATTTGACTCGCTTGGCACACACTCAACCCACCGCCCTGAAGGGCCTAGGGTGGTAGGTGTTGACAGCTCAAATATGCCCGGATCCCAGGAACCCCAAAAAACACGGGGCTCCGGGCAGCTTTGACCTTTCGTTCTGTATAAAAAAAGGAAAAAAAAAAGAGAAAAGGTGGGACCGGACCGCATATGCAAATCAGCTTGGCTAAAGCCCATTTCCACAGCCAGTCCCAATCCCTATTCCGACGAGTGCATGCGGTTAGCGGACTTTGAAGTTGAAACTCAATTACGCAAAATTCTCACACGTTTGCACCTCCATCCAGGCCAGAAATTAGATGGTGGTTGATGTGGGTGCAGCTGCTCCAGCGGCGGCGGCTATCACGACTATCAGGAATCATCCTCCTGGTCCTGGTCCCCTTTCCCATTTTTATGCCCGCTATAATTTTCAGGCTGTGCCGCAGCTTCGGTTTCCGTTTCGGTTTTCGGCCATAAAAACAATTTGGCTAATTGGTCGAGCCGAACGGCTCAGGTGACGCCAGCACCTGGCATCTAGTGGTCCGGCGGTCGGTAAAAGCGCGCTTTTGCCCGCCATTTCACGGCTGAAAATCCGTTTTAATATTGCTTCCAGTTGAGTGCTGGTTGGAATTAGGCTTAAAAGTCGCACTGATGCGGAGGTTTAAGTCAAAATGCGCTTTTAGGGGGAATTGGAGATAAGGTTTAAATTGAACATTTCGAAATCTGATGGAATTTCTGTGATAAAATGTTCAAATCACACCTAGAAGAATTATTAAAGGAATAAATTAATATTATACAATCTCTATAACTTTTATTAAGGTAAAATAAACCAATATTTCACGACTAAAATCTCTGAACCGTATGAAAGAATTTGTTCTAACGGTCTGGCAACCCAAAAAGCTTGCCACACTTTTCTAGAATGAAGGTTTTTCCGGACTGGCCACACTTTTACTTATATCAGCCTTATTTTTCATTTTTTAATTTAAAAAAAATGTAAAATAAATACATTGAATATTACTTTTTTAAACTTAAGCTTCTTATCTCAATTTTAAAGCGAAAATGCTATAAATGAACTGTCAAACTGCGGTCTGAAAATCGAAATTTACATATTTTACATATTATGACAATATCTGGAGATAAAATCCTACACAGATTTCACTTGTTGATCTCTCCGAAAGCCCCCGTTAATCTCCAATCTCTCGACTTTACATATATCCCAGCTAATTCCTGCGATGAGCACACACAATGGACCTCGTTCTGGTCCTGGAACGTGCCCTGGTGGAGCAAAAAAAATGGTGGGTATCCCCTCTGTCAGAGCAAAAATCGCATATCTAAAAAGGCGTGAAAATAATTTGCATAAATTTATGCCCTTTGATCGCTCCAATTGCTTCGCAGCCGCGCAGCGGCGGAGGCGGAGGCGATGTCCTTGAGGGGGTGGGTCCAGGGGGGGAGTGCCACCTAATCGACGGCCGTCATGGGAACAACAGGACGAAGGGCGTTGGCATCGTTTAGGGATGCGCTCGCCCTCAAGTGTTAACTCTCCAGCTGCCACGCCCTCTTCGGGTGCCTGCAGCAGGGCACTAAAAAAAATACCTAGTATCGAAGTTCAAAAATAAAATAAATATAATTTAAGGCATATGTTGGGGACTTTATATATTAATATTAAGTAAAAACTACCTGAAATCTTATTTATTATATTGATTTCCAATATTATTTGCTGGCTAAGTCTATCATTTCATATAAACTAATTTCTTAATTAATTATGAAACCTTTCGAGGACATTGAATGTAGGGCACAGATATTATTTCGCGTGCACAATCTACATTCTAATTTGTCGCCGAGTGCAATTTTGAAGTACTTGGACCGCCTGGGATTGTGGACGTACTTCGGGAGGCCGTGTCCTGGATTCAGTATTCAGTATGCTCTCAAATCCTGGAATGCTGGATGGGTCGGTCGCCCGCCACTTGAGCCGCCTAAAATGGCACTTTAGTGCCTTTTGGGGCGTGTGAAAACAAAGGCGCCAAGTGTCGTGTAGCGACATTGAGTTTGCCCTGCTCTGTCGCCTCTCGCCTCGCCTCATCTCGCAATATATATTTATATAGACTTGTATATATATTTATTTGGCCCCTGCGTCCTCCTGCATCCTCCTGCGCTGTGGCAATTTTCACGTTTAAGCATCTTGAAAATTGTGTCAATTTGTTGAAAATGTCGCTAGAGAATTTGCTGTGGTATGATTTTCATTTCGCCGCCGCCGCCACCCTCTCCTCTTTTGCTCTAAAGTAGGCTCAGGGGAGAGGAGAGTGTGGGTACACACTCACACGGTGTCCAGTTTTGGGGCTGGCCCAAAAAAGTATGCTACAACAAAGTAAATATCAATCTAGCCCAAAGTCTGTGGCCAACTAAGGGCCGGCAGACCGGGAGGTTGGGCCAGAAAAAAACGAAGAGGGCGGGACGGTGTGGCACAGAGAGAAAAAATAAGGTAAACTATTAATTATTAAATCAGTTTTGTAGGTGAAAAATTCAAGATTTCAAAGGAAAGCTGAAAGTGAAACCTGTAGCATTAGAAAATAAATAAATAAAAATTATTGAGCAACAAAATAATTATTACAATTCTTATACATTTAACTCTTTATCTCTTTACCTTTAAATATTTGAAAATAATCGTCAATTCCACTCGGTTTATAGCTTAAATAAATAATATTTATAAGCTAACAGCTTCCTATAATAATAGTAATAATAACAATTTACTTATGACCTTTAGAATCTCTTCAATCTCTCAAACTAAAAGACGCTTTTTTGATTTCCAACTAATTTAATATTAAATTACCTTTAAGCTTATGTTAATATAAAAATAACACCTGATTCATATAGCTTATTGCCCGATTTTCTCTCTGTGCTTCAGTCATCACATGAAAATGAGTTTTTCGTTTCGCTGGAACCGCAACTTATGCTTTAAAGTGGATGTCATGTCGTTTCGTCCAGGGATGAGATCTGTATATATACGAAAAGAATGGGAAAGGGGTTCGTTTGGTGGCATTTTTTTTGTGCTGTTGCTACTTTTTCGGACAGCTGGACCTGGCACGCCCCCGAAACGGAAGCAGGCTGTGGGCACAGGGGTTTGGGAGATGGGTTTGGACTTGGACCTGGACCTGGACCTGGGAATCGAGTGAAAGGGGCAAACGAGACAACGAGCCAATGCATGAATGGAACAGCTGTGGCCATTTCCTTTCGCCGGCTTTCGGCTTTTGGTCTCAGCAAGCCCAGAATGGACCCTGGATGGATGAGGACGATGTTGACGCACATTAACACACATTGTCCTTAAATAATGGAGAATAAATTCCGAGTTATAGACTGGGAAATACCCCGAAACATAAACCAGGAAAGAAATAAATAAATAATTTATTTCTGGCAATGGCAAATTCTATTTAAAGTATTTATGTTTTACTGAAAATGGTTTAAGGATGTCGGATTAATTATTAGAATATTTTATAGATATATTTTCAATGCTCTTGCGAGTAAATTCTTATTTGAAAATACTTTTCAATTTCAGACTTCATTTGTTTTATTAAAAAAAGGGTAACCATACCTTTACTCTTTAATTTAAATATAATGTAAGAATAATAATTTATTATATATATATACATATATATAATTTATATACCCAAAAATCGAGCACCGTATATCCTCTTATTCAATATCTCTCGGCATACCCAACTTTCGAAAGGTAACGAAATTAAAATGTCACAGAGAGAAAAAAAAGGAAGCAAAAGCTGATATTTTAAATGCATATATGAGGTGGGGGTGGGGAGCCTAGGGGAGAGAGATAAAGGATGGGCGATGAAGGGCGAACGGGTGTGTTTGTCCTTTTTTGCGAAAATCTGATTAAAATATTTGAGTTTGCCTTTTAATGTGATTTCTGAGTCCGTTTCCAGTCTTTTTTTTTCGCTTTTACCGAAAAGGAACTGTTGCCGTGTCCGGCGCTTGGTCAGCCCCGGATAACGGTTGCAAGGGGTGGCTCTATGTCCGGAAAACGGACTCCGGACAGCAGACAGCGGACTGATTTAGTTGGCATTTGTTTTGCGGCTCGGCCAGGCCAGAAAGGATTCTGCGTCTCGAGTATATCCTTTGGTTCCCTTTTGATGACTCCAAATTCCCCCTTTTATTTTTTTTTGTGAAATAAAACAAAGTAATTTGCGTGTAATGAGGGACAAACGAGGAAGGCCTTCATCGATCGATTGCACTTCGATCGGAGGCGGTCTCACTCCCACTTCTACCCACAAAATCCAGCCCCACCTGCCGAAGCCGCCGCCGCCGCCGCTCTCTGGTCATGTGAACTTAATTAATTAAGGCCCTCGGTCGACAGCTGCTGGACCGGAGACCCAAAAAAGCGGGGAATCACTCAAGCGTCCATTAATGCAAATCAGTGCCCCATGTCTTGGGTGCTTCGGCGGTGGAGCTGGCATGTATCTGTTCCTCCCTCCAAATCGACAGAAATTCATGCACAGAAAATAAAAATAGCTCTCCAAGGCATAAAATAATTGTTAAATAAATATTAATTAGCTTAAATTAATATCGTTGGTAATTAAAACTTTATAAAACATATAATTGCCGAGTTCACCAACAGCCAAAAAGTAGGCAATGCTTTTTATTTGCAAAGAGTCTGGCATTCAATGGTAGGATGTGCTTGTTTTTATTTAATTATTCGTGTCTGAAGGCTAACCATAATCTCGATTATCAAAAATACTTCTGAAAGAAAATGATAATAATCTCATAATTTATTAATATTAATATCTTATTATTTATTAACCATTAATCCTCACTTTAAAAGCTTAATTTATTTTCATAAGCAGTTGCTTAATCTAAAAAATAATACAGCATTCACTTTGAATTTTAAACGTTGTTCTTCGCTCATTTTGTTTATAATTATATCCCATTAAGTAGTGCTTTTAATTGCTGCAGTGTTTATTTAATGTTTTTTTACATTTTACATTCTCATATTTTCTTGGCTGGGCCCGTTTTCCTTTGGTGGAAAAGGAAAGGAAAATTTCACTTGATGGTTGTTTGTTAATTTGGGGAAAACCCCTCGTCCTCGGCCGGGGCTTTGGGATGTCCGCCCATGTGGCTATAATTTGTTGACGTTTGACTTTGTGCGTCTAATTGTGAGATGGCCGAGTTCTTTGGGGAATGCACCACTGCTGATGCCATAGGGTGGGGCTGGGTTTGGTCACTTTGATGTGGGCGCCGCTGTGGGAAACGCGTAATTTACTTGCCTTCTCTGCGCGCTTTTTTCTCTCCTTTTTATTTCTTTTTTTGCTTTGCTCTTTTTTGTCTCGCTAATGAAGTGATTATGCATTTTTCAGGGAGCCAAGGAATATATATATATCTATATACATATATATTTGTATATATATTTAATTATGAAGGGAGAGCGCCTTTGGGTGCTCTCAAGTATTTACGGAGCGTAAGTAAGTGCCAGAAGTGGAATATTAATTTCCTCGAACGATCTTAGCGCACAAAGCTAAGCCAAAAACCCGGTTCAGTCATGCGTGCTCCTGCCGTGTCCTGGGAGTGTCCTGGACAGTTACCAGCCCCCAGTTATAGTCGAAAGCGGAATGTACATAGTTGAAAATTCGTTAATGGTCACTGCGCAATGTGAAGTTCCCAGTCAGAGCCCAGTCAGGCCCAGTCGGGGGGCAGTGCAAATGAATCCTTGGGTCCACACTCCACACACACAGCACAAGGACTCCTCCTCGCCGTCGTCGTCGTCGTGTGTGTGCACATTTTTGGCAAGTTAAAGTTCTTAGAAATCCTTGAGTGCACACAAAAACAAATAAACAACGAAATAGACAAACAGAATGGATGCGGATGCCCCCCCTTCGAGTAATAGGGGTTGGGATCTCTGATGGGCTAGGATAGGAGTTTGGGCAGATGATTCTGTGCCATGTTCTGTGGTTAATTTGTGTGCTTAAAAGCGCTTTACGACTTTGCTGCATTTCTGCCCCCCAGAATGGGTGAGAAGGCTGCCAAAAGGGGTGCCTTTTTCCGAAAGAGTTGGGGGGGTCAAGAGGTCGGTCAGCAGCAGCAGTGACAGTGTCCAAAATTTATGTGCATTGCAAGTGTCAAACTATTCCCAGCCACACATGCAAAACTATAGAGAGAGCAAATGCTCATGCATGTGATAGAGATGGGAGGCCTGCGATAAGCACTTATCGAAAGTTTTATCCTTTTTTTTTTTAAGAAAAACAAAAGCTATAACACTTGAAATTGAAATAACACTTTCTTCTACTTTTAGAAATTTTAATATTAAAAAAAAAAAAAAAACGTTAGGGATGGAAAATCATCGATTATATTTACCAGTGAGAAATCGAATGATATCGAATTTCTATAAAATAAAACAAATTTCAATTAATCCGACAAATAATCGATTAGTTCAAACCAAATATTTATTTTTAATAGTGATCATAATTGATCGATAACTGTAAATTAGTTTTTATTCATGGAAATTCGATATCAGCGAATAAATATTATAGAAAGCTGAAAAAAAGACTAGATCCCTAATTAAAATTAAAAAATTAATCGAATTAATCGATTGTTTATCGAAATACATTAGAGAAAGCTCAAAAATCAAATGGAACTGCTTTAAAAAAATGTGAAATAAAACCCTCGATATCTTCATTCATCAGAGAAGATATAACACAAAACTTGCCTCACTTTCTCGATAGTTTATTGGCTCATCCTTGGGCTCCATCTCCATCCACGTATGCCATGGAATTTTCAATTTTCTTAAGCCACCCAAATGCACACACACACACACACACACTCAGAAGGAGGTCCTGTGCGTCTTGGGCCCGTCTTCTTCTGCTGTTGTTTGGCCAGCATCTGAATGAATGACTTTAAATTGAAATGCGATTACATGACCAGGACACGCACTTAGAGCCGGCTTACAAAGACAACAACAGAAACAAGGACTTTTTCGGCCAGGACACGGGTGTTGTGTGTGCAGGTCAAACGTTTTCGGAAAGTGCAAGATGGTAGACTACTCGGCTGGATCTTGGAATCCCCTCTTGCTGGGCAGCTGGTAACCGTTCGGCTGGCTGCCTCGCTGGCATTTTGCTTCAAACTTTTTGGCCCAAGACTTGCCACGCCCCCAGCTCCGGCTCCGGCTCTGGCTCCCCCATGTGCGAGTCTTAAATTTCATTAAGTTTAGTTTTATTGCACACAAGCCAAAAGCAAATTGTGTCCTGACCGTGTCCTGTGTCCCATGTCCCATGTCCCTTTCGTTTTGCATACCGAAAAACCCTATACATCTTGAAGTGAACTTTAAGATAAGTCAAGAAAAGATATAGAATATTTCAGAAATAAAAGCATATGGTTATAAATAAATATAAGAACATGTAAAGGAAGTTAACTTCAAATTTATTTATTTTCTCATTAAGATCTTCACAAATAATTATCTTAAAATATTTAATTAATTCCCTTGTGCTTGCCCTTTAAACCCCCTGCCTCAACTCTGATTGCTCTGATCAATTTCACTCTCTAAGATAACTTTAAGAAATGAAAGAAAAATAAAGAATAAATACAAAATAAGAAGGGGGGAAAGAAAAAAGGCAAGGAAAATGTCTCGGCATAAATCGAGGGCGCTAGGGCGTCATGATTAAGGGGTTTGCTGCTTGTCGCTTCTAATTTTTTATTTTCATTCTCATTATTCGCATTTCTTGGTCCGCTTGGTCGCCACACAGATTGAGATTCGTATTTGGGCTTGGAAATCTGATTCAGCGCCCGGCTGGTATCCCGCGGATACTTCCGCTTAACGGTTACATTTATAATTACATTTTAATTAGAT
Source organism: Drosophila asahinai (assembly GCA_008042795.1). Taxonomy (NCBI): domain Eukaryota; kingdom Metazoa; phylum Arthropoda; class Insecta; order Diptera; family Drosophilidae; genus Drosophila; species Drosophila asahinai. Next base: position 25,561 of record VNJZ01005703.1, on the reverse strand, counting down.
TCATTCGGCTGTAAAGTGTCCCTTTGTGTGCTGCCCTAGCCTGGCCTGCTCCTGGCTGCTTAATGAATGAATATATACCGCCCGCCGCCACGCTGCCCAGCAGCTGGCCCCACCGGAGCGGAGCGTCCCGCGAATCCTTGGGATGCGAACGCCTTTCTAGAATCCATCGTGGCCACCACAGCTTAAGGCCAGCGTCGTCTTTTCATTCGATTTCCAATTTGTATTTTTTACTAAGGCTCCCAGGGTATATGTGTTGTGGGAACCCATTTGCCTAGAATTTAATATATATTAAGGGATATAATAAAAGGGTTTTATTAAGCTATTTTTTGGGAATATAAGTTATTGTAGAAAATTAAGTCCGATTTAATTATTAATTATTTATTTACCCTGTTCCGTCATAGAGTATTCCCCTTTCCGTGTTGGAAACTCCCGAGTCTTCTTGGTTTTTTCTATTACTTTGTTTCGCTGGCCTTTTTTCCATTCACTGGCAGCTGCATTTTTAATGACTCTGATTTATTAATGGCGGCCGGCTGATTAAGGCCTACAAGAGCAGAGTCCCCTGGCCTAGACCGTCCCATTCCCCTTGGCAACATTGCTAAATATAAATTAGACAACGTTGGCTGCGTCTTCGACCTGGCAACAAACAAAGGCCCCAGGACCAGGACCACGGCCAGGACTTAACTCTTCCTCGGTGGATACGTGGATCTTTTTTATAGGGGGATGTATGTGTATGTGCTCGCCGCTAAATCTCAGACTTGTCCGACCAAAACGCGACGACGTGCGACGCCGCTTAACTGTTTAATAACTTTTGGCTGGTTCACGGCTCTTTCCTTCTTAACAATTTTTTCTAAGAGCATTCTTGGTCCAGGTTCTGTGGATACCTAGTAATGGCAATTAAGGGAAATTTCAATCTCTATTTGAAATTAACAAAAAAATAGTGCCCCAAAGTATGCCATAAATATTATTAGCCTACTTTTGGGCTGCTTAATAAATGATTTTAAGTCGTTTAAGAAGCAACCCGTTGTTTATATGTATTTCGTTTATTGATTATATTCTCTGATTCGGATTATTTATTTCCCAAGAAAATAAAGGATGTATTGCCGGGTATCGTGTAGTCGGGGAACCCATTCGCTCAGTTCCGGTGCTGTGGGTGCTGCTGCTGGGCTGCATGTGAGACGTCGCCGGTGCCGCCAACGACTACAACGACGACGACTCATTGTCTCTGGTATTCTGCCGTCCTTACCCCTGCCCGTGTCCCGCGTCCCGGATTTAGCCTGGTCCATGGGAACGGCTTGAAGTTCCACGTCGTTGATTTTATTAGTCTCCAGCGAACAATTCGAAAAATTTGTACGCTCGCCCCGAGAAAAATTTTCGGGCTCTTGGTGTGCTTTTTTGTGTTTTTGCTATTTCTGTTTCTGTTTCTGCTGCCTTTTGGCTCGATTTTATTCTATTTTATTTTATTTTATTTTATTTGTGTGTTCCGGTAAGCCTTTGAGCCTGGCAGAGGCAGGGCCTGTGGAATCCCAATAGCAGTCGATTTTCTTTGGAATTCTTTCGCCGCCGTTTGGTTTGGTTTGGTTTCGGCGGCGGCGGCTCAGGACAGAAAGGATTGGCTGAGGATGGAGGACTAACGACTTGCGCCAGGCGACGTCGTCTAATGGCAACTTGTTAAATTGTAAAATTGGAAAACAAGTTGTTTTCGTTCCTTTTATTAGGTTGCCGCCTCAATGCCTCAGCCCTTTTCTTTATTTTTTTTTTTGCCTTTTGGCTTTGGCTGCGAGGAACATCAATTGCATTAGAGGAGCGCGGAACCCCTTCGTTTCCTTCGCTTGACTCTCGAACCCATCCATCTGCGCGTCCGTCCATCGCCATCTCTCCATCTCCATCTCCATCTCCAGCTCTTGCCATTTATCCAGCGTCTCCAGTGGGGCGTCTGCCGTGTTCCACGGGCCATTTAGCTTTAACCCGTTCAGGAGCACAGGCACACGCACACGCATCTAGCAACCAATAAATGTCCTGTTGGGAGGAGCAATGAAGGCATTATCCTTAAACTCTGGACGGGTTTGTGCAGCTGATATGCAGATGCGTCTGGAGTTTAAGGCAGTCACCAAAGATTACTGGGAATTTTTCCATACATTAGGAAATTTAAAAAATATGTTTTAAATATATTTTGATAGTTTTTTTTATTTATTTTTAATATGATTATAGTTGTAGTTATTTATTGTTACTTTTTAATGCGTTAATTAATTATTGGACGTAAGAACTTGTCGCTCCCCACCACAAACATTGGTCCTTCGAGCCGGATGGCCCGGCAATCTTTCCTTAACGGAATGCTGCACCGTCAAACATGAAGGGACATTGCTTGGTTTGTAAGGGAAAATAGAAACACACAATACCTCAATGAACTTTTATACTTAAATCATCTATAATCTATTAAATAATATAATAATTTATCTTAATTTATAATTCCAACTAAAATTAAGCTCTTAAATCCCAAACTAACATCTTCCTTAAAGGCTAACCCAGCCAAAAGCCATTTAAGACCTGGCTCTAGATCTCATTAGAGCTTCTCGGACTCCGGCCTCTGTCTCTGGGTTGTCCGTGGCAACATTTTCCGTGACAATTACGGCGTGAAACTTCAAAAGACGTCCTCGTCCTCGTCGCTGGCTTTTTAATTTCCCAGCCGTGTGTCAAATGGGTCGCCGCCAGCCGCTGCTCATTTACTTGGGAGCCAGAGTCCTGCTCCTGGCCTTATCCTTATCCTTATCCTCACCATCATCGTGTTTGATTTCAAAGTATCATTGGGAAGTCCTTTATCTGCTCAAGTGCAAAAAGGGGTTGGGGTTGGAGGAGGACGAAGTAGCTCATTTTCGCCTGTCTACTCGATTTTCGAGTCGAAAAATCGAGGAATTCCCGAGGAGAAGTTTGATGTCCTTCAAGATATCAATGCCTTTTGTTGCTTTCATCATCAGGGGACATTGTTTAGCTGGCAAGTGACACCCAAAAAGAGGTCCTTTTGGTTACTTAAAATGCAACTATACCTTTTGCCGCAGCTTCACTTAATTAAGTACTACCTGAGCTCTAATTTGGACATCCTTAACTCGTCAGAAACACAAATATTTATTATTGGGGCATTGTTATTTATTATATCGGAGGATCTTTATTTTAGCTCTTTAAAATATAATAAAATATGCCTCAAACGGCCTTTAAAATTAAATTAAACATTAAGAAAAAGCCCCTAATGGTTGTTAGATTAAGATTTAATGCCCGGCTTGGGGGTGGGCTTACTTTAAGCTCGATTTTATGAGTTGGGACTATCTTTTTGTGGGGCTGCCAGATGAAAATTCGATTAAATGCTGCAATTTAATACCACACACACACGCACCCAGGACACACACTGCGGTGCAGACACTCGACATTTGAGATAAGAAATCCAGCCAAGGACGAGGAGGTGGGATTTGCTGGCAAAGTGAACGCATAATTAAATTACGCAGCGCCGAGGACGAGGCGAAAGAGTTAGACAAATAAGCTCAGGTATTAACCTCTGGCACGCTAACACACACACACAGGCCAGACGGAAGCTGGAGCTTCCTTGGACCCCCGTCCTCCATCCGCTTCCCGCTTTTTTTGGAGGTCGCCTCTCCTCCATTGTGCGCCACAGCGTTCATTAATTCGATTTCCATAACAATTTATTCATAAGACAATGTCTGGCACCGTTATTTTATCTGGCAATGTGCGGTAACGGTAACGCCACTTAGACCCCCCACACCCCACCAGGAGCAGCGCAGCATCACCTTCCTTCACTTCACCCAAGGCCAGACCTCGTCGCCGTCGTCGTCGTCTGCAATCCTTTTTCTCGAGAGGAAAGCGCCATAAAATATTTTTATGTGCGAACACTCTATAAATGTGCTCGGGAAGCTGGCAAAAAGCTAGAGAAAACCTGGGGAAAACCTAGGAAAACTGGCTACCGTTGTGCTCTTTGTGGTTGCCATACACACGGCAGAAAAATTAAAAATAAAAGAAAGTAAAGAGATCACGCAATCAGGCAGCTGCCATGCACTTGCAGATAGAATATTTCATATTTATATATTTAAAAATATTTGTTATTGCCTTAAAATGTATTTACATATTTTAATCACATTGCCGGGTATAGTCGGGGAACCCATCCGGCTCGAAGGACCAATGCTGGTGGTGGGGAGCGACAAGGTCTTATATCCCATATATTAAAAAGAAAACCCTCTTCTCCAATAAAACGTTCCTTATTACGTTCCGTCTTCTTTTCGATTATTTATTTTTATTTTCGATAACTTCACAACGTCAAGATAAGATCCCAACAAAAATACAATACATACTTAATCTTAATTAATGCGATGTTCTTACATAAACAGCTTGTGTTACGGGGCTTACTCAATGCAATATTAAATCTTTGATGCATTTATTTAAATTCTATTTAATTCTTAAAGTTAAAGGAAAATTATAGATTTATTTAAACTCCTATTTGTCTCGTTTTTCGCGCAGTGTAATGAACAGCAGCCATGTGTATTAGTGTGGGTGGTGCAAAAATTATCTTCAACACCTTCGAACTTTAAAATTAAATGAGGATTAGCGCCGACAACGCAAAGCTCCCATTTCTGCTCCGTGCTGGGACTTGGGCACTGCCTCCTGCGTCCTGCGTCCTTTCCCATGCGTGTGTAGTGCCAGTGTGTCTGTGTTTGCCCTTCTGCCGCTGCTGTTGCTTTTCATTAAGGCACTTGGGAATCTTTGCTGTCTGTGTCGCTTTCTTCTCCAGCTTCTCTGGCTCAGTTTTATGCCGCTCATTTGCATTTTTCGACTGCAGCCAGCAGCCAGAGCAGCAGAGGCGACAGGTGAGCCAGAGGCAGGGATTTTGGCCAGGTGAGTGCGTGTCAGATTTATGGCAGGAGTGCGCGGCTCCTTAAAGCCAACAAAAAACGGGGGAAAAGGGAAAGAAAAGACAGAAAAAGACAACCCTTGGGTTGTCCGGGGCAACCGGCGGTATAGAAACAAAAAGGCGAAACCAATTACCTGCATATCATTGCCACGCCCACCGCAAATTAACAATATTCCGGCGCATTTTTTGTGGCCGTCCAGCCGCAAGTGCCAGGCACCGACAGGCAGCGCCAAAAACCTGACTTTATTGCGCCTGTCGATTGCGAATATTTTCGGTTTTTCCCCCCTGCCTTTATTTTTATTTATTTATATTTTTCCCTCTATTTTTCCTTTTTTTTTTTTGGTTGTTGCATGTCGCGTCGCTGCAAGAAGGCAAGGGGCGGGCTTGGGGCCACAAAACACTTTGCCAAATTGGCCAAGAAATGCCAGGGGTGCTTGGGTCTGGAGATCGAGGTTTACTATACCTCGTAAAATAGATATTTTTGGGAGAAATTTAAAGGGAACTTTATGGAATTCTAGGTTCTAATATTTATAAATTAGAAATTTTGTAAAAAAACTAATAGGAATGTATAAAAACTTAGTTTATATATAGTTCTAGGGTTAGAATATAGTTAAAGGGTTAGAAGATACCTACTTCTTCTTAGGTGCCGGGAATATACATTTCTTTAAAAAAATATAGACAAAGGACACAAAGAAAAAAATTATTGCATACGTTTAGGCCTTCATTTAAAAGATTTGAAGTCGCCAGAGACTTTTGTGGAAACCTTAGTTAAATTAGTTAAATAAATAAAGTTAAACCCTATTTTCTCCAAGTTGATCTTTAATTTCTAAGTAAAAAGTCTACCCTGGGAGTCCCACCACAAAACAACCCAAAGAATCCAGACGACGACATCGCGATTTTCCCGCCTTCCTGATTTCGGCATTGCGATTGCAAAACAAGAAACAACAACAGCAGGACCTCAGCGCCATTAGCCAAATCATAGTTGCATCATAGAGTCCTTCCTGGTGAGTTGTAGTGGCGGCTCATGTGTAAGGATATGGCTGCAGGCGACTTGGACGATTGGCTGGCAATTTGATTTGTTTGCTCAGCTGTTGCTGGGCACCCAAACCCCTGTTAAGTTTCTTAAATAATTAAATTAAAACAAAAAACTAACTGAAACCTGTCATAGTCTCTCAGTGGCTTACTTATGCCGAATATGATGCCGAATGATGAAGTCGCACAAGCGATGGATGGCCTCCAAACTCTGCTCAAGTTTCGCCACTGAAAGTTGTGAGAGGAGAAAGGGGAGTTGAGCTTTTCAAAAAATTATATTTATTTTGAGCTTAAGTTGATATTTTAAAGGCACTCTAATAATTATTTAAAAATATATTATAAAAAAATCTTTTAAAACCATTTATAATGTGATTTCTTAAAGAAAATCATTTAAAAAATTAAGAAACACTTAAGTTTTGCTAAATACGAATCTAACCTCCAAGATTTTCCATCACTACACGTTTTTGAGAAATCATTTAAAAAAATCTTGAAAATGCCAGAGACTATATTACAGATATTTTTGGTTTTTACTAGAGATCCCATGCATATTTTCTTCTCTGTACCTGTGATTCATCCTGAATAACCATGCAAATGTTCCGCATGTTCAGGTGACCATATCCACATAGCAGCAGTCGTCCCCTCTGCGTCTTTTTCGAATCCTTTGTTGCTCCCGGGGCGAGACTCATCGTCCGATGGACACACAATAAACATGTTTCGCCCCGGCTCAGAGTCCTGTCCATGGAATCCCTGATGGATTCCATTCACCAACCAAAAACACAGAGCCCCAGTCAGAGCCAGTGCCAGATACGGTAACAGAAACATTGGCCAACGCGACATCCGCTTCCTTTTCCGCATTGCTGCGATCCTTCGTCTAGCCCCAGCCAGTGTATTTATATATAGTATTTTTTTTCTGTTTGCTTGGCCGCGCTTGGGTTGTGCCTTTTGAAGCCTTTTCACAGCATCGGACAAAAGGCAAGCCTGACAATGTCCACTCAAACCCCTCCGAGTCCTTGATGCCTCTGCCTCCTGCTGCTGCAGTGCTGCAGCTTAACAAATTTCAATTAGCGTTTGGCCCCCAATGGATCTTGACCAAGTCCAAGTCGCAAGTCCAAGGCGAATTCCTTGCCTTGCCTTGCTGGAATTTTCTCTGCCATTTTTGGCAAGTGCTTAATTTTATTTGGGCTTTAATGCACTCACTCAGCAGTGGCTTTTCCCGGGGAAAACCCAGCGAAAAAGGCAGAGAACAAAAAACGTATTTACCTCAAATTAAACATTATTATGCCAGGGGAGGCGGCTGGTCATTTGAGGGCAGCCGCAGGGGGCTTGGCTTGGTGGGGGTGGCTTTCCATTGCAGGTGGTGACTGGGGACTGGGTGGCTCGGCCTCGGCTGGAGGTCGCGCGCGCTCTCTGGTTGACCGCAGTAAATCACGCCGCTAAATGGCGGCGACCGCTGGGCAGTGGAGCTCTACTTCTCCATCCAGCTGCCCACCCCTGCTCCAGAATTTCGCACTTGGGCATATGTGAACGCTTTGAAGCACGTCGTCCAGCTTCTGTGCTGTTTTTTTTACTCATTAAATTTGTGTGCTGAAGGGTATGTTCGATTGGGGCAGGCTTTGGGTATTAAAATAACTTAAAATAAATAAATAAATAAACTGTTAGCTTCGATTGAATAATTAACTTAGCTTAGTGTAGCCGTTTAGCATTTTTCATTTAGTATTTTATGTTAAGACTCTGCCGAGATTACATGAAAATAGGATTAAAGCCTAGTACTCAGATTGAGTCAAAGCATTAAGTCAAAACGAGAGGTCAATAGCCACCCTTTCGCTCTCTCGCACTGCTTAAGAACACTTTTCGTCAATCTGAGTACTAGGCTTAAGTAAAAAGGAAAACTATGGTCACACTACGATTACAAGAACGAAACCAAACACATTGAAAAGGAAAAACTAAGAAGAGAAATCAACGAAATAAATAAGAATCTACATTGAAACCACGATAACAAAACTTAAAACGTTAAACACAACGTAACTTCCTTAAACTTCCTTAACTTCCTTAACAAAACTTAAAACGTTAAACACAACGTAACTTCCTTAAAGTTGGAACCTGATTTTGTTACATTTCCTATATTTCAGGGCGTAGGAGGTAGAATCTTTACTTGTAACTTATTTGTTGGGTTCCTATATCATATTTATTTTGAATAAAATATTTTCATATATTTTTAATAATATCAACTATTAAATAAGCCATTTACAGGACATCTCCCTGGTTCGTTTCCCTTTCAAAAAATTCCACCTTCTGGTCTGCATTTTGTCCCGTCACTTCCTGCTGGTCAGCGAGGCGACGCAAATGTGTGCTTTGGGCGGGTCATTCGCAGCCATAATGACTTGCCCCAACCTCCAGACGACGGTCCCCCCTTGGCATGAATGCGCCGCGCCGCCACCCATGTCCGAGTCACAATCACACAGGAGTTTATTTTGTAATTAACGCCTGCCGCCTGCTGCCTGCTGCCTGCCATCGCCTGTTGCGCTTTCGAGAACCTAGGAAGGTGTGAGGGGTGCAGTGTGCAGAAGGGGGGTTGTCGCGTTGGGTCAACCTCAGTTGGGGGTCATCGCACATGGGTTGGGTTCGGTTTGGTTAATGTGCGGGAGACCAGCCGGCTTTGTCCTTGCCTTCGCTCTTGTTAATGACATTGACAGGAACACACAGCACACCAGCAACAGCTACAGCCACACACACTCCGATACACACTTCCACACACTCCACACACTAACCAGCCCCTTTTCTGCACTCTTAATCAACGCCCCTTTGGTGTCGTTCAACCGAGAACTGTCAACACCTTGGCATTACCCCAGTCATTAGCTGGACGAAGGAATGGCTGCAAGCTGCGGGTATTAAAGTCAATGGAGTAATTCTTATTAAAAGAATTGTAATTTTAAAGACAATAATAAAATTATATCTTAAGAAAATCTCATTCAAACAGAAGATGCTTAGCTTCAGGAAAATTAAAAGTAAAAAAGGAAAGTCCTTAGTTTGCAGAAGTTTTTTTTATACAATTTATTTAAAAGAAGTACCTATTTTTACCTCATTTTTCTTATAACAAAATATATATTATTTCAAGTAAAAGGAGTTAGATATTAACAAGTGCTTCGATTTATAATAAATACTATTATCCCATCAACTTTATCTTCAGAAATCATCACACTTGATGCAAACCATTAAACTTCCATCAAAACCACTCACATTACGCCAATTAATTTATTATTATTTATTTTATTTCCTCATAGGCAGTGTCCTTATTGTCTCGTTTCTCATTAAAGTTTATTTGCAGCATATGAAGTGAACATGAGATGGAAATGAAAATGGCAATGAAAATGGAGGAAAAGTAGGGCTGCTGTCTGCTTGCTGCCGCCAACAGGTGTAAATGTGAATTAATTAACCGCAAACACTATAAACAACACCTCAACTCGGTGTGGGTGTTGGTGTGTGTTGTGTGCTGCTGATGTGTGTGCCGCACGGCTTACAAATTGTTTTGGCGTTTCAGTAAATTGAAACGAAATTCATTAGGCGGCGGCGACGCTTTCGAAATTGTCGAGGTTTTCTTCTTACACAGAAAGGAAGCTTTTAGGAAAAAAAAGAGATAGAAATTACATAAAAGATATGGAAAATGTCAGATACTAATAGGGATTTATCTAGAAGAAGCTGGAAAAACATTCCCAGTAAGTTTCTTATTAATATCGATATTTTAAGCACTGTAAATGAATCGAAATTATCGATAAAAGCGGTTAATTATTTAAATTTTAGGGGGGGAAAGTTTAATAAGCAATTAGGAAATTCTTAAAGATAATTCAAATTAATATCGATATTCTATACATTAGAAACATATCGATATTATATTGTTAAGAGTTGTTATTTATAAAATATTGGAAATTTAAGGAGTTTAGATATCTACAATTTATCGGGGGTTTTATTTTATTGTGGAAGAAATGCCAATAGGCATTAAGCAACATTTTTTAAAAGAATTTAAATTAATATCGATATTTTATACACTACCGATTTTATCGTTATCAGTTGTTATTTATAAAAATATCGAAAATGTAAGGTATTTTATCAGGAAAATAAGGAGCCAAGATTATTTAAATAAATGTCAAATTAATATTGATAACCTAGCCACCGTAAATATATCGATATTAACGTGCTTAGCAACATTTTTCTGTGCCTTTCGTCATGTTTAATTTTAATGTTCAAAAAATAAAGCACATCTTTAGGCACCAAAATTAATGCTTTTTAATCGCAAATATCCTTTTCAAAATTTCTTAAATGTTTTCAATGTGTGTTTGCGTTTCCTCTTACAGATTCCGAGGAGAAGAGACACAATGGGGACAACAATATGTCGCCAAGAAGTCAAAGTTGAATGCAAAGAAATCAAGTGGATATTAAGCGGCGAGGCGAGGCGGAGGGGAAATGACTGCGGCTCGCCTTGATTTCAACTCAATTGAAATCAAATCATTTGGAAGCAAATCATCGGCAGCAGGCAGCAGGCAGGCAGCACACATTTACAATTGCTCAATTCGATTTCCGTTCGAGTGCGTTCCCCATCATCATCATCATCCTGGTCCTGGGCCTCGGCCACATCCCCTATGGCGGCGGTTCAATGGCAACTTGATCTCTTGTTGATGACGGCGGCAAACTGTCGCAAAATTGGCGAAATTGGCAAACGACGTCGCGCTTTTAGCTTCCGAGAAAGCACACACACAGGTGAGTGGCTTTAATGGGCTCGTTATTCCGCTATGCCAGGATTACCTGATCCCAGGCCATGTCCTTTATTAAATGGTCTTGCACTTGATTTGCCGCTCATTGAAATCCATACAAAAATAAGGAGTAAGGCGTAACTCCTTTGGGGAGTCCTCTACAGTACTTTAATTGAAACAATTACAAGAATATTCTTGGGTTTTTAAAGTGGTTTTTATGTGAAATATGTATTAAAACTAAAAAATTCTCTGCTTATTTTATATTTCCCTTTCCCTACACTCTTTCAACCGTAATAAGGCCATAAAGGGCATCATTTAGTTGGCCAAACATTTGGGGGTTTCCCCTTAATGGATTTTTCTCTGGGCTCTGGGATCTGTTTTATTGTCATTCCCATTTTTCCCTCTCTCGCAAAAAGAGCCCCCTGAAGTGGCGCTGTTATTTTTATTATTGGATAACATTTGCCCGATTACGCGCACTTGAATCGATTTATTGTTATTGAGGTGCCCTCTTACCAGGGCCAAAATGGAATTCGGAATTCGTTTTCTAGCCATAATTACAAGTGCCAGACCAAGAGGGAGGAGCACGTTCAGGTGAAGTCGCGAGGGAGCTGAAGTTGGAGTTCGGGGAGGTTGCCATTGCCAATGCGGGATGATTCGGCTTTCGCTTATTATTTAATTATTTGCTCAATGGCAATTCCTGTGCGGATTGTGCTCCTGCTGCCCTTTCCCTTCCTACTAATTCCATTTATATTTCTAATTTAATTTCGCTGCCTTGGCAGCTCCCTGCCGGAAAGGGGCAAGTTCTTCCTTGGTAGATTCAATCACATTTGCGGCACATTTCCAGTTCATCATTAGCGGACCGGACATTGACAGGGGCTGGAGCTGGAGCTGCTCATAGTTTCGCAATTATCGATGGCCAGCCCCAGGATCAATCAATCATAATTACAGTGAATTGCAATTATTGTTGCATAGTTTTGCGCCCTGCCTGTGACAGCAAATTGCAACTGACGAGCTGGCTGGCTAATGGATATGGCCATCAAGGAGCCGCAGGACCTTTTCCCAGGTGTAGCCCAGTGCATTAGGGCTTGGGAATTAATTTAAAATATAAATTAAGAGCTCTTAAAGGAATATATATCCTTATATCAAAGGTCGCCCCTTCTCCAGGAGTATCTCCTCTTCCCGGGCAACTGATACCGATAATACTTGGTATGCAAATTTGATTTGTTGCGAAGAGTCCACGACCCTCTCCCTGTACGTGAGGGTCTCGTCTTCCCAAGGAAAAGGAGATCCTGCTCCCGGCTGGCTTCTGCACTTTGTAACTGGTTGTGTAAACACTCCCGAATATATACAAAAAAAAAAAGAAAAAGGCCACCAGCCACCGTCGTCGGTGACCGTAAAAGGATGAAAAATACTACGAAAAAAGGGTCTGGGCTTCTCTTTGCGAGACATCAGCATCCAGAGCGCGTCACATGGAGCGGCTTGTCGTGGTAATTGCGTAGCATTTCCATAGATTAAGGGATTTAGCCGGGGTCCACCTTCCCAGCTACCCACAGCTCCTTTGTGAGCGATACACCAGACGGGGACCAAGACAAAAGGGGGCCCAAGATGAGAAGGATCCCTTCTCCTGGTATTTTCGTTTTTTTTTTTTTTTTTGAGCTCCTCAACGAAAAAAGGACAGCTGAGGAAGAAAAAATAATGTTCAAGTGTAGTAAAACGCTTGTGTTAAATACTTTTATTGAGATGGTAAGCCTTTTTATTAGCTCAGACCTAAATAAACAAGGAGCGCTCGTTTTTTCGGGTTAGATGGGGGCGCGCGCGCTCGACTTTTATCTGTCCAAAGGGACACAAGGGGTTGGGACCGGAGACCTGTTCTTGGGGGTTGGGCTCTAGCCTCTTCCGAGGTCGCAGCATCATTTAACATACTTTAAACATGTTATTGCAGCCCTGAAAAAAACGACACAAATCCCATAAATTCGCTAAGAAAACACAAAAATAAGAAAAAAATAAAAAGGGGGGAAAAATGCAAATAAATGACTCGAAAAAGAAGCGTAAAATTTCCATTGGAAATTAAGCTATTTCCATTTTGACAACAGATGAGATTTTTCTACGAAATTGGTTAATTAAAGGCAGAGCCTTAAATTGAATAAAATTCTAGAGGAATAATTTGAGGAGATTTGGGGAAAGACAAGAAAGTTGATTAAAAGCAAGGCAAGGTACTAATGATTTTTAGTTCAAGAAAAATTAAGGGAATGTAGGGAGCTTGTAGCTTATAGAATAGTTGAGGTGTGAGCTCAAAATATATAGTATTTTGATTAGGGAAATAGGCCTGAAATATATAAAAGGTACTTAAAATTAAAGTTACAACATTTTGGGTATTTTTCGACATTTTCCAGGAAAGGCTAAAAGTGCTAAAATAAATATTTAAATATATTATTCCCGATTCCACACTTTGTGCCTATATATCATCGTACTCTGCCTCTTAAATTTCCATTTTTCACCCCCTCTATAGATTTTTTTCTTGGCTGCAATTCAATGTTCAGTTGATTAGGCGTCGTCGTCGCACATGCTGGGCCTACAAAGCTGAGATTTACACACAGTACACACAACACACACACACCGCCCTTCGAGTGACTCGGTCGTATGGGAAAGAAAGTCATAAAGTGTTGTTTAATGGTATTTTTCTTCCATTACTTACCGTTATTATGCTAATGAGGTCGTTACGCGTATTTGTGTGTATATATAATATATTTATGTGTTTTGAATTGTGTGTGTGCCCGCTGTGTTCGCGATTCCTAGCAGGAGACACTAAGAAAAATTCTAGACTAGAAAAAATAAACCAAAAGGAAACTTAAGCCCCTTCTTAAATTATTCAAAGATAACTAAACTTATAGGTAAAAATCCCTTGCAAATTTAAGCATTAGCTTTAAGTTACCCCCTTTTGTCTCAGTGCCTGCTTTTGCTGTATTTTACATATCCTGGCATGTATTTCTCCTGGCATATATAGAGACATCATCGCGAAACAAAATCTGCATAACAACAACGGGGCCACATCTCCGCCCTGAACTCTCCCCCTCGAATTGTCTGGCTAATTGAGACGCTCGCTTGTCATTTGTTAAATTCCGAGTAGCATAATTCTGGCCCCAACAACACTCGCCTTTAAATGGCCTACGTCTGTGGGTATTATGGCCCTAACCCCAGAATTTACCCCGACCTCTGTCCTGGCTTTTCCGCCACTATATATGGTGGGCTTTTTTCTTTTTGGTGCCCTATGTCGGTGAGGGTATGTTGTGTTATTATAAAAAATTAATTGTGTTAATTAATGCGGGGTGAATATCGATACTTATCGATAATTATAAATATTCTAAGATATCTTGTTATCTTGGAATATTTTGTAATTACTGCCAGGTATCATATCGTTAGTTATTAATCAGTTATCGATATTCAAGTTGTCGATAACCAAGTGGTCGATCTCCCAATAATCGGTCTTCCAATTATCGATATCGATTATAAATATTCAAAGATATCTGTTGGAATTTGTTTTTTTTATATGGAAATATTTTGTAATATTAACATGGGCGCAGTTTCTTCTCCATTGGTCAGTACCAGGTATTGTTAGTTATTCATCTTTCAGTTATCGATATTCAAGTTATCGATCACCAAGTTATCGATCGTCCAATTATCGATATCCATGCTATCGATTTTCCATTTTTTAATCTCCAAGTTATCAACTTTGCAGTTTTCGATCTATTAGCTATCGATTTCGATGTTTTCCACACTTAGTGCCTTTCTTAACCCATCAGTACTGGATAACAGCTAGTCAGGACTCGGTCTGCTGTCCTGTTTCTTATTTTTTGCCCTTCTTGCTATGTTTTTGTTAAAGTTTCGCTATGAACTGCCAGCCCAACGGCAACTAAGACGACGACAACGCGTTATGAAGACAACAACTTGCCACTTGCCGCAGCAGCAAAGCCAAATGCGAAATGCAAACACAATCCTTGAGGAAGGAGATGGGCGGTATCCTTGAGGGGTTGGGCTTGGAGCGGGGGGAGTTAGCCAGTCGACAAGAACCGCATTGGCGGCGGCGCGAGCGAAGCAACAAAACTTTACTTCTGAATACGTAAAATGTTTTTGGTAAATGTGTCCCAAATGTCGGGTGGCATTTAGCCCAGAGATGGAGTCGAGGAGGAGTAAGGAACAGGACTTGGGGAGGAGTGAGGCGCTAGGCAGGAGGACGCGACATTTCATTCGATTCGTGGCTAAATAACTTGGTTTTCCAAAACAACCTTGGTCGCTGGTCGATAGTCGTCGTGGTGCGGTTGTTGTCTCTCGCAGCTGTTTGGATTGCTGCTGCTCTTGGTCCTCCTCCTCCTCCTGCTCCTGCTGCTGCTGGAAAACCCCCTCGGAAAACCCCCTGCAAGGGCACTTCTTAAGCGCTTTCTTGTCCTGCGGTGGTCGTTTGTTTGTCGTGCACATAAATCCTGGCGCGCGAGCTGTCCCAAAGGCACTGCCACTGGCAGCGGTGACAGTTGTGTACGTCGTCTCTCCAGGTCGCCAGTCCTGCTTAGTCCTGCTCCTGCTCCTGCTACTGCTCCTTGGTCCGCAACTGCACATCGGTGTGCGTGCTAACCGCATACTTAATTATGAAGCCCCAAGTCGAAGGCGACGTCGGCAGGCACCCAAAGGAACAGGAACAGGACCAAAAGCCACCTGGACGAAGGCCCAGGAGCTCCAGCTCCAGGGGCCACAGCTGCGGCTGACTTTAAAGTCATTTTCAATATCTCGAACGAACTCCAATTGTGCACGTTTAGGAAAAGGCCTCAAAGGCACTGAAGAAAAATATATTTTCCAGGTGGTAAAAGGGTGCTGCTAATTTCAAATATTCAATCTAAGCTTTTTCCAACTATTAACTGTATAAATAAAGTAATTTATTCAGTTATTTTTATAAGCTTAAATCGATAGAAAATTAAAGATTTCAAATACAAAGAGAATTCTCATTAAATCTTGAATCTTGAATTTGTACATTTGTTTCGGTTTATTCCTATGCTTTTTAATATATAAAATAACTTAAGCCGCAGTCATAACTATAAGTTCCTCTACAGTCTATATTCCATATATTTATTATTCAAATTTATTCATAGACACTCTTTATATAGAGACTCTTAGCTCAAGGAGTAATCCAGTTAGCAGCCCAGCTGCATCTTGGCCTATTTGGGCTTTATTATTATTTCTTTTATTTTTTACCCTGTACCTGGGACTGCTCCTTCCCTGAGCCTGTTGCGTTAACAAGGCGGTGGAAAATTGGAAAATCTGGTGGGGATGCAGCAGCAGCAGCCCTGCTTTTCTTCCTTTTCCTTTCTTTCATATTTTTTTTTGGCGTTTGGCGTCAGCTGCTCGACTGGAGATTTCTTAATCTGACGTTCTAATGAATGTCATAAATTTATGGACAAGTGCTCTCGAGCTGAATCTGGATTGGATTGGCTTCGTTTCGATTGCTGGCCAGTGATTTGCCCCATTGTCTCTCTCTCTGTCTCTGTGTCTCTCTGTCTCTGTCCTGGATGCTGTCCCCCGAGGGCAGGACACTCGGTGGACTGGACGGTTGAAGGATGCATTGGTTGGAGGAGGAACAACAGGAACAGGGTTCCGTCTGAAGTGGTCAAGTGAAAAGTTGAGTTTTGGCACTTGTCCGAACCTGGGACTGTCTACCGAGGGCAGAGAGAGAAAAAGTGCAGATCTTTATTACAAAAAAATATATATTTTTTATTGATTTTAGGGATAGAATTAAAAATTGTATTTAATTAGATTAATTTCCTGTCAGAAAGCAAGAATTTCCTACAAAATATCACTAAAATTCCCAACTGGTAACCACATTCAAGGCTGACCTAGGTCAGCAACTACTTATAAGAAGATCCCAGGTTGTTCCTTTCTCTTTCTTTTTTCCAAGATATCTAGATTTTTCCTCTGTGTACCCTAGAACCCCCTGCCTTTGCTGTTTTGTTTTGTTTTCGCCTCTGACATCATCATTTTAATCATCGCCTGATGCTGGAATAACAGTTTACCCCTCGGCCCTAAGGCACTCGCCCCTCGCCGCCTGTCAATTTGTTCGATAAGCCAAAGCAGAAATGTCCAGAATCCAGAATTCACGAGTCCTGAAACGGTCAGAAACTGGCAGGGATGAGGATGAGGGTAGCGGGACAACGCAGACATGCGACATGGACATGCACGCTACAAGATAATCACATTAAAAAGAGAGAGCTTCGCTCTGCTCCGCAACCGAATCCTATCCAGCGACCAGTGTCCAGTCTGGGAATCGTTGACAGATAAGGGCGCTTGTCCCTGTCCCCATGCATCATCCATATGCCAGGCAGGGATGCCAATTTGGCAACTTTTTTTACTGGGCTTTGTCTGAGGAATTATTTTGTATAATTTCTTTATATTTTGGGGATTTATTGGGATTTATTTAATTGAAAATATTTCTTTGTTTAAGCAGATTTTAGGAGTTTAAGGTAATATGTAGGAGAAGAGTGTATTAATTTGTTATTATAAACCGTTAGCTTCGATTGAATGCAGAGTACTTGCATTTAGCATTTAGAAAGCCTTCAGCAATTTATGTTAAGATTCCGCCGAGATTAAATGAAATTAGGATTAAATAAAAAGGTAAACTACGGTCATACTACGATTACAAGAATGAAAGCAAACACATTGAAAAGTAAAACTGAGAGAAAACTAAAGAGAAAATAACAAAACAATATTTAACATAAGAATATTAAAGCTATATTCCTTATAAAAACAATGCATATCCCACATTAAGATCTTTTCTAAACCATTCAATATCAAACTTTAGTTAATAGAAAAGCCTTGAAAATAATTATTTTTTAGCAGCAAAACCACATAATTACGTTCAAAGAGTAATTTTAACCTTAAGCTTTTAACAATCAAGAAAGTCTCGAATATAATTGTTTTTAAGAGTAAATTAACTAAAATGTTAAAACCTTAAGCTTTTGCCTTAAATATATTTCTTTTTAAAGAGTAAAACATCATCAATTTCATTATTAGCTTTCCACTTTTCATTGGCAACTATAGTTAGCTACTTTTAATAATATTTGTATTTATTTCTTCTACTTTTAAACGCAGTCAGCACTGATATATATTATATATCAAAACTTCTATTGTGTGTCTCTTATCTGGACAGCAAAATATTGGCAAATTGCTGGCCAGCAACAAGGCCTCCATAAAAGGGGGACTAGACCTATACTCCATCAAAGTACACTCTCTCTCACTCCTTCCAATATTTTTACCCCACAAAATCGAAGTGGCCCAGGAACAGGCTCCCGTCCAGGAGCTGAGGAGTCCCCTGGCTCATTATTTCATTTAGGGTTTTTATTGTTTTTCGCATGCCATTAGTCAGTTTTGATTTACATGAACGGGACGGGGCAATAAAAATAATAAAAACAACTGTCGCTCAACTTAATAAGAAACACAAGCAGAAAAAGCCAAAAAACAGAGGGAAAAAAACGACGAAAATGGGGGAAAATGCTAAAAAAAAAAAATGGTGAAAAGAAATTCAGGCAAATTGTTCATTTCATATGACGCTAGGTGGGCTGGGTGGGGGTGGCCAGGAATCATTCAAAACTGACTGTAAAAACAATGAAATTAGGCCGAGCCGGGACTTCCCCCGACTCGAACTCGAACTGAGAAATCTAATTATTCATCCCCTTGTTCCCTGGCATTTTTGATTTGAGTGGCGGCGAAGAAATTACTCTGGCAGTTGTTACGTTTCTTGTTTACTTTTCGGTTTCGGTTTCGTTTTGGGTCTCGGTTTTCCTCGAAGAAAATAAAATAAAAGAAAAGCAAAGGAAACCCAGAGCCAGCCGTGGCTGCAGACATGTGGCCAGGGCGCTCCGTCTGCCACTGAGTGGGATTCTCCGAAAGCCTGGCATTTTAAGTAGAACAGTTGCTGGAATTTCGGACTGCTACCCTTCGGCACGAAGGCTTTGGGGATTGGGGAACCTCCTCCTCTGGCTGGTCCTCGATCTGCGCCTGCGCTGCATTATCCCCGACGGAGAACGGAGACTCTGGGCCCGTTTTGGCGACGCCTCCTTTGGCGCTTTTCGCCGCTTTTCCGCTTTTCCATTGGGAGGCCGGCCCCTTTATGCCGGCGCTGCGAGATCCAACGCTTGCGCCTATGAGGCGATTGCCACGCCTGCGACGATGGCCACCACGGGGGTTCACCCACCGTACATAAGGAGCTCTCTTTCTCTCGGGGTCTCCGTCTCCGTCGGTTACATAAAATACCTTCTCTCTTTTTTTATTTATTTTATTTTTCGTATTTTTGCAATCCATCAAACACCCAAAGCCCCACACACACTCGCACACACACGAAGTGCACTCAAACCGAGAATAAAAAATATATATTTAACAAAAAAAGCACCTGAAATCGCCTGCAGTCGGCGGACGTCATCATTGATATTTGTTCCCTATTAATTAATAACCCCAAACACTGACAGGATAAACCGCAGGAGGACAGAGGACAGGACCCTTAAAGTCCCCCCTTAATTTTGAGTTTAAGCATTTAAAGGCACAGACCAAAGTTTTGGGCGCCAAATTTTCAATTATGGCCTCAAAAGTTGTTGGCCAAGGCGAAAGTTCTCCTCCGCTCCTCCGTCTCGGAGCACATTTTTGGGTTTTTGGCCGAAACTTTTGGCGAGAACTCGCGCGACTTTTCTTTAATTTCTCTTTCGCCAGTGTCTGAATGTGTTTGGGTTCCTAAAACTTAAAGTTCTTTTACTTTTCGGCCCTGGAAAGTTCCTACACAGACTACACAGACGACGGGCATTGCAGGTGCAATGGCCGGCAGCCACTGGGTACGGGGCAGAGGCAGAGGCTCATAAATTCAATCTAATATCGAATTAATCGATTATACTCGTACGTAGCCCTGTCGGCATTGCGTTTCCGTTTCCGCAACAGGAAGCCCCGGCACGCACGCCCCTAAAACTGGAAACAGTGCAGAAACTCAGCCAGGAACTCGAACATAAGGGAAAAGGGTTAAGGATTTATTAATAACCTGCCAGCGGAGGAGGAGGAGGTGGACGAGGTGGAGGTGGAGATGGGGTAAATAACTACCCAGACCCAAACACTTCTTTTTCAGGATCGACGGAACACAGGGAATAAAAATTACAGCTAAAGGAACTGTCCTTTGGAAAATCTTTAAGGTGTTTATCGGGGATGCCACAGAAATCACTAAGGTTTTGAAATCACCTTAAACGGTGTCTAAAAGTATGCAATACATTTTTTGAGGTTTTAAATCAGTGAAAATTAAATTATTTTTACGATGGCATATTTTTTAGCATACTTTTTGACATCTTTTTAAGTGATTTCAAAATGCCTTGATTTTGGCTTAAAGTAACAGTAAAAGTGATAAATAAACAATAGAAAAAATATTAGATCCAATTAAAATTAAATATATCCTACTAGAACCCTTAGAAATTGGAAATCATTTTAAAAGCTGTCTAAAAGTATGCAATAAAATATTCTTAAAGTATAAAGAATCTTAAAGTATAAGTAAAAGTGATAAATAAACAATAGAACAAATATTAGATCCAATTAATAATAAATAGAACCTACTAGAACCCTCAGAAAACGCTATAAATTGGAAATCATTTCAAAAGCTGTTCATAAGTATGCAATAAAATATTTTACAACCCAATTTTAATGGCAAATTTGTTGTTTAATTAGATGTACGATTTCGTAGCATATTTGGCTGCTTTTTATATTAAATTCAAAACCACAGCGAATTCTGTGGCACCCCTGTCTAATCAAGAACTATCATTCTCTCTCATCCCTGATATCGGATTTTTATCGAACAAAATCTGCTCTTGAGTGACTTTCTTTCCACTTTTTCTTTCTTTACTTAAATTTTTTATTTTTTACTGTGCAAACCCGTTGACGTTATTGTCCTCACCCAGACCCGTTGAACTCTGGCAGGGAAGGGGAATCGTCGCAGTCATTTCGTGCTGAGTTGGCGCTTCTGGTAACGAGCGGAACCAACAAACGGATTGGAGACGGGGCCAGGGGATCGTTTTGGTTTTTATAACGTGACAACACGCAAGGCCAGGACATAGACAGGACACAGGACACACGGGACTGGGAGCGGGAGAACATGAACAGGACATGAACATGTCACCGAGCGTTGAGCGCTGAGCGTCGAGCGATTGCCAAAAATGCCTTGATGGGGGGACACAGAAGGTATGACTCGAATTAAACCCTTTTGCCTTTGCCAGCATTATTATTTTACCCCCGCGAATAGGCTCAGTTTTTACGGGGCGACATAGAAATCAATGTATTTCATTAATGGCCCGAATGTGTGCCGGCTCTAATAGGCTTTATTGCCATTGTCGTTATTAATATTGGCATGCAACAAGGTCGATCAGGACACGCCACATGGAGGCAGCAGCAGCAGGAGCAGCGGGAGAAGCTTCTGTCCTACGGGATTTAGTCTTCCCTTGAAAATCCAATTAAATTGGACTGGCTGGGAAATCTTAATGAAATAATTACTAAAAGCCCAAAAACCAACTGGCTTGGAAAATAAACGGGAATGGCGACAGGAAGGGGATTCAATAGATTCCGAGAATTATTTTTCATTAAGTTAATCTGGTTAGGTTAAATGCAGTCAAACCTTTAATATAATGTAGAATTTCTTAACTTAAAAAAAAAAACTATTAGGGAAGGGCAATTTTTATATGTTCTGATTTCTTTCCTAAAGAACTCCTTACTTCTTAAATTCTTTCAATTGTTCTTTTCCTCACTGTTGATTTTTTATATTTATCGATGTTGTTCTAGCTCTAGCTATCGGTTTCTCAGTTATCGGCTATCGATAGTTGGTAAACGTTTACAATCTCCCACCGAAGGAAGAATACACCTTATCCTCTAAACCTCATAATCGTGTCAGTTATTTAAGTTCCTAAATTATTTTTAGATATTCTTATCGTAACTCTTTATTTTTTTATAGCTCTAATAAGACCTTGCTCAGCGATTTTCCGGCTTACATCTATGGCTTCTTTATGGTTATAGTACAGCCATGTCCGGTCATGGGTTGCTGGTTCATTGGTTTCGAATAGGGTCAAGGGCTGTCTAAAGGGATATAAAGGCATATAGGCAGGGATATATGGAGGTGGAGCTGGTGTGGTGGCGCACTTAACAAACTCGTAAATAACCGGGAACAATGCGAGTGGCGATCGAGTGACGAAGGCCAAGGCGGATGTTGCTGAAATTGAATAAAATGCAAATTTTATTTTTCATTTTTATTTTCATTTTCATACATGTTGTTTTTTTTGTCGGACGCAAACCAAACAAAATTATTCAATGCGTGACAATTTGGCAATGTCACAAATTTTGGTGTGTGTGGGGGCACTGAAAAAAAAATAGATAAACATTAGAAAGAAATTATAAAAATTATAAAATCGGTTAACAACACAAAGAATTTGAATTTAAAAAAAGAATTTGTTTTTCTAACCCTTTGGAAATGCATTAAAAATAATTCCTCATAAATATAATATTTACGGGTGGCTTTCTTTCTAAAATATATAAATGTAACCCCTCATATTTCCATTTCCCGCAGTGCCATTTTTTTCTCTTTCTTTCTATTATTCGGATTCCGCTTCTATATTTTTTCTTGTTGGTTTTTTTATGACCGGCCGACATTACGCCCGGAAATATTAACGCATGTGCGACGTCGGCGAAGGAGCATTGCCAACATTTGAATGTTTGAATACAAATTCAGTTTGCCATTTTGACACACATGAATGACCAGCCAGTGGACGGAGGCGACTGACGAGGGCTTTCCTGCTCCGGCCGGAGTTGGATATATATACATATATATTATTTTTTTGTCCTCTTAATTTTTTTTATTTTTTTTCTTTTTTTCGAGCGCGTATGAATAAAAAAAAACGCGCTTGGCAACTGCAGCGAAGGGTCCTTCGTAGACAAAAGGCTTACAGAAACTGAAAAGTATAAATAGAGTCGACCATGGAATACCCCGGCTTCTGGGGGTTTTTAAGTATTAAGAATATTAACTAAGAAATCTTTGAAAGGGAAAAAGAAACAGTATTCAAAGTGAAAAATATTTAAAATATATTCCAGGCATTACTAATAATATTATTATAAGTACAAAATATTTAGATTTGTTAAATAAATACAATGTCGAGTTAAGTTAGATATTATTTACATATGTATATTATATATTTATATTAATAAATACTTGGATAAAATTAATAAACTAGCATGGAAAGGCAGCTATTTTGCATAAGCAAACTTTAATTAAATTAATATCTTGTAAAAGCAATTTTTAAAAATATATACTCTTACCAGAGCAAACCCTGCTGCTGCTGGGTATTAAAAACCCTCCGAAACAGAGGTTAAAATCAATCGCTTCGTTTTAGCGAACGCATTTATTTTCATTTCGCCGAGATTTTGACCAGAGGCGCCCACGGGGGGTCCGCACTTTCTTGCGGGCCTCGGATTCAGATTCAGATTCTGATTTCGATTCCGATTCCACATGCAGATTGTCCGAAAACGAACCCCAGACCGAACGAACCCTTGGCCTGCGGGCAGGCCCATCCCCGTCCCCGTCCCCGTGCCGATACCTTTTCATATTTGGCAAATTTGAGCATATTTTATCACCATTACCGAATGCCGTGACCCGCAGGCGGAGACCACATCCCCACAGCCACATCCCCAGCCACCCACATGGAGTCCCAATATTGGCACCCGCATGTGAGGCATTGTTTGGCAACCGGCAACCCTTTTGCCAGCCGCCTCTCAATCCTAAAACCCAAAGCCCAACCCAGGAACCCACACCCACCCACTCCCCATCCAATCAAGCCTTGCCTGCTGCCACTTAGGCAAATAAATAATATCGGACAGCCAGCGAAATTTGTTTAAACAAACTGTAAAATTTATGAATATGTTCAAGTTTCCTGGGGACTGTATACTCGTATATAGCAGACATTGTGAATACCCTAAAGCCTCGAGTTTCCCATGTCACCAGAATTCTGTCAGGTCCTGTCGGGGTCTTATTGATATTTATGGTTCAGTTTTGGCAGGAGAGACCTTAGTCAAGTACAGAGGTCTAGAAACTATAGATTTCTTTAAAAAACTAGGTTCCTTAGACCCACTAAGGTTGCCACTTGTTTATTTATGCAAAATATAAAGGTAAATATACCTTCTTTACATGGAAAACTCTTCCAGAAATCACTGATTAAATCCTGCCCCTTTGCCAGTGCATGTGCAGCGACCTTTGATTGATTGAGGCCAGCGGTGGCAGGATGTATCCTTCTCGCAGGATAAATAAACATATAAAAATATATATATTACCTGCCCCTTGCCAGAAAAAAAAGCGAGAGCATAAAGTAATAAACACAGATTGGCTCTGGAGCAGCTGCTTTTGGGGCGCAATCTAAGGAGTGCTTTGGGTCCTGGGCAATGAAAGAAAAGAAATGTTATTTCATAATGCAAATTGTGTCTGCTCTTCCCGGGTTTTATTTTTATATTTCTGTGGGCTCCAGAGGGGGTATGGATGGTATTAATGTCGAATGTCAAGCGAATGAAGTGACGTCCAATTGAAGGCAAAAGACAAGGACGAAGGCGAACCCGAAGGATATGGAAATGGGGCAGAAATAAGAAAAATGCGGTATTTAATGTGAATTACACCACTGTGACCACAAGGCGATTGCAGTGCAGGACCCAGGACGGCCAGGACCCGGGACCCTCGATCATCGTCATCGTTGGCACAAATGTAAATTTTCAATTTAAATGCAAATATCAATTTGTCAATGCGGCGCTGCGGGGTTTGTCCTGCTTGTCGAAAAAAATACGAAAAAAAAATCAAGGAGTCGGGGTTGCTGGCAAAAGGCAAAGCCAAGGCAAACCAAAGCAAAGAAATCCTTGCATTTTAACTAGTCAGGCGTGGTCCGAGTCTGGATTCTGGAGCGTTTGCTCAATTCCCACGTGGCCGTGACAGTCAGTCCTGGCATTTAGCCATCATCATAACGCCCAGCTCCAAGGACTCGTGACCAAGGACCCTGACTGGCTCTGCCCAGCAAACAAACGACGCTGATTTCCTTGTGGGTCCCTGCTGCTGCTGCTGTTTTGTGCCTAATTAGGAATTCACATCATTTTTTATTTGGGTTAAAATTATTCAAAAGTGGCAAAGACCCTGAGCGCGCGCCGTCTTCGGAGGCGGCTTTTATGACCGACCAGCAGCCGGAGCCAGCAGCAGAGGAGCTAAATCCCAACCAAACCACCATCCCATCTCCCCTTCGTTTTCCTCGGTAACTGTGGTAACGGCGCCCCTGGCCATCAAAAAGGAGATCCTCCTCAAATGAACTGGACTCCGGGAGCCTGAAGTTGTGGAAAAAAAAAGTAAGGAAAGATTGCACTTTTGATCGACTGCATAAATATCCCTTTTTAACGTTAATACGTGGGCTGCTACATATATTTCTGGCCTAATAATGAAAATACGAATATTTATTAAGGAAAATAGTTTTATTGTTTTTCAAAATATTCTCCATCAAGATTTACACACTTTTGCATGCGCTCAAACCAATTTTCGAAGCACTTTTTCCACTCTGATTGACACACCTCAAAAACATGGTTTTTTAATGCTTCAACAGCATCTTCTGGCGACGAAAATCGTTGACCACGCATTTTCTTCTTGATGTGAGGGAATAAAAAGAAGTCATTTGGTGCCAAGTCAGGACTGTACGGCGGATGACCCATCAATTCGACGTTTTGGCCAGTCAAAAAGGCGCTGGTTTGAGCCGATGTGTGAGAGCTCGCATTGTCATGGTGCACAATGATTCGTCTTCCCTTGTTCGTTTTT
>VNJZ01005700.1:0-137807 GCA_008042795.1 Drosophila asahinai | reverse complement strand
TAAAAAAAAAAAAAAAAAAAAAAAAAAAATAGGGGCAAAAATATGCTACATAAATAAATAAAAATGTACAGTGAAATTGGAATCTCTAAAATATTGTATTGCATACTTTTAGACACCTTATCAATTAATTTCAAATCCCTAGTAATTTCTGTGGCAATAATTAAAAGCAAATTCAGATCGTAATTAATAAGTAAAAAATGCATTCAATATTCAAGAAATAAATAGTCAGTAAAATATTATAAAAATTCAAGAGACAAAAGATTTCCAAAGGTTGTGAAGTGATAATAAAAACAGGTCTAAAAATAAACGGGCCTTGCAATTCCCACAAAGTAAGCATAACAAAATTCTTTCTTTTAATTATTTTACCATAATTAAAATTTACAAGGCACAACTAATTTTTTTCACCCAAATCTCAAAAGGCTGCGTCCCAGTGCAGTACTCACTTGCCATAACAAATCGATTAGATCGCATTAAACTCAATAAATGCAGCGTGATAAGCGTCGAGCACTTGACGGCTAATTTAAAAATGATCAAATCTAAATGAGGTTTCGTCTGTGACTTTGGAGAGCGACAGCAGCTAATATTTCGCCGATGATAATAACAATACAAATGGTTTAATTGACGCGAATTAGTCCGCGCGCTGCGATTGTAATCAGCTATTCATGGGGGCGTTGGCGATGGTGTTCTTTCAGCGAATATTTATGACAAAAATATATATTCCATCAAATTTTCATCAATCAAATGGCCAATTTTTGAGCAAACACAACCGTCTCGTTTTCCCCATACACAATTTCGACGGCAGCGGAGAGAACACAACAAAAAATATGCACAAATATTTGCCAACAATTTCCCTGAACGGCATCGCCGTTCAACATCAACATCATCAGGCGGCCGCCGACAATAAAATCAAGCTGGCAATTTATTTGCGATTTTTTCCGTGTTTTCCTAGCCAAGCGCAATCCAAACGAAATTAATAAAAAGAATTTTCATAAAAATTTCGCGCGCGCACATGGAGAACGGCGGTGCCTTCCTTCCGCCGTGACTTTTGTCTGATTTTCAGTAGTCGCCAATCAAGTTGCATTCACCGACAGATTTTTGATACGACCGGGGCTTAGGCAGCCCCTTATCTTTGGTCTCTATTGTCCTGGCTGAGTCTTTCAGAAAAAAAAAATACTGCATTAGGATGCTTTTTAAGGGGAATTTCACACAGTTGAATTGTCTTTTTTAAAGGGAAAATTGAGACAGTCAGACATTCCTCAAATGAACTTGGAGTAGTTGAGGTTTATTTTTGGGTTTGTGAACATTTTGATTGTAATTCATATTTCCAAAAATTAAATTAAGGCTTATTGCTTGAAAAAGATCCTAGATTTATGTAGGGCTTACGATGAAAATATAGTTTATTTAATATCTATAAAATAAATAATGCCACTTTTGTTAATGTTAAAATTTTATATATAGGTTTTATGAAGAAATATGTTGAAATAAATATGTCTTATATCCACTCAGTTTTTCCCTATTATTAAAGACATAGAAAAGCAATTGTCTGTGGATTTTTTTAAAGCCCAAAAATCACTGCCAACTAAATTGGGAAATAATGCAAAAACCCTCATCTAATGTTTAATTTGTGACTCTGCTTACATTTGTGGGAAAAAATTGAAATTGAAAATAGAATTCGAATTTTATCGAATTAAATGTGGCTGCCACAAAAAGGGATAAAATGTATTTGCCAGAGTGAAGTGTGTGTGGCTCCCCTCGAATCGGAGAGGGAAGGATATTACAAATATACTTTAATGGCCGTTGCACCTTTCCTCCATATATTTCCCCCACATTTCCCCCGAATTTTCCACCAGTGCCTCTGGCACTTTGTGCTCTTTTTGGCCATTTGCGTGTTCATGACGCAACATTTGCGGTTGTTTATGTTTTTGAGGTCGCATATCGTGGTTAGCCAATTGTTATGCGCATTTTGTTTAATTGCACACACTCCGCACACACACACACCCCTCACACACGCCACTCACACACGCACACCCGGTGATTGGCGCGGCGCTATGTTAGTTGTGTTTGTGGTGACACCGGCGTCGTCCTTTCGTCCTCGTCCTCGTCGTCGTCGTCATCGTCCGTTTAGGTGTTAATATTTCAATTAGCAGCCGTTTATGTTTACGTAGCGCCCCGGAATTCGCGCGTAATGCTTCACGCAACTGTTACGCCGAAAGTCGTAACGTAACGTCCAGGCCGGGAATGTCCCGGCTTTTACAGCCGATTAACGGCGGCCGAGATTGCAGTGGCTGGAAAATCCCTTAAAGTGCGGCCAGGGGATTCAATTGCCGAAAAATAAGTTGGCGAAGCCAGCAAATTAGTTTGATCAACTTGGCCGGAAAGCGAAGTTTTAGGGCTGCTCTCACCCCGAAAAGTAATTAGTTACGGAAAATCTCAGAATATTCACAGTAAAGGATTAAGTTTCACTAGCAGAGTCTTCGGCTTCGAAATAATGCAAGACAATAAAGTTTAAAATAATAACTTAATTGTGAATTGCTGGGGATTGAAATACTTTTGATAGTGGAGGCTACAAGTATGCTACAAATATTTATGTATTTAAAAAGAAAGCATCTTAGCCTATATTAATTTATTGCATACTTTTAGACAAATTTTTTTAGTTATTTTGAAACCCTTATAGTTTTAAGAATGGAGATTTAAATACTTTTGACAGTAGAGAGTATGCTACAAATATTTATGTATTTAAATAGAATGTAATAATTTATTGCATACTTTTAGACACCCTTTTTAGTGATTTGAAACCCATATAGTTTTTATTTGTAATTTTTAATTTCTTTTAATTATATTTCTAAAAGAAATAATAAGAAAGAAATAGTTTGCATTCTGCCCGAATTCGTTTGATATTAGAGCCTTAAAGTATGCTACAAATATTTATGTATTTAAAAAGAATATATTTTAGCCTATAATAATTTATTGCATACTTTTGGACACCTTTTATAGTGATTTGAAACCCTTATAGTTTTAAGAATGGAGATTTAAATACTTTTGACAGTAGAGAGTATGCTACAAATATTTATGTATTTAAATAGAATGTAATAATTTATTGCATACTTTTAGACACCCTTTTTAGTGATTTGAAACCCATATAGTTTTTATTTGTAATTTTTAATTTCTTTTAATTATATTTCTAAAAGAAATAATAAGAAAGAAATAGTTTGCATTCTGCCCGAATTCGTTTGATATTAGAGCCTTAAAGTATGCTACAAATATTTATGTATTTAAAAAGAATATATTTTAGCCTATAATAATTTATTGCATACTTTTGGACACCTTTTATAGTGATTTGAAACCCTTATAGTTTTAAGAATGGAGATTTAAATACTTTTGACAGTAGAGAGTATGCTACAAATATTTATGTATTTAAATAGAATGTATTTTAGCCAAAAATAATTTATTGCATACTTTTAGACACCCTTTTTAGTGATTTGAAACCCCTATAGTTTTAAGAATGGAGATTTAAATACTTTTGACAGTAGGGCCCAAAACTACACTACAAAAATTATGTATTTAAAAATAATGTATTTTAGCCTAAAATAATTTATTGCATACTTTTAGACACATTTCTGTAGTGATTTGAAACCCTTATAGATTTTACTTTTAATTGTTAATTCATTAAAATTATATTTAAACAAGAAATAATAGTTTACGCAATTTATGGGCAACATTCTCCCCCGAAATGCATATATGCCTTCATGGAATTCGATCAGTTTGAGCCATTGCCGAACGAACAAAGGCGTTATGGTCGACTAATTCGGAACGATAAATTGAACGAAATTGCGGGCAAATAATATAAAGCGAAAAGCACTCATTTGAACCCTCAAGGAAATTGGTGTGGCATTCATGTGTTTGCATAACCATGGCGATGCATAGCACACATGCTCGCATATAGATTTTAAGACATTTGCTTATCATTTTTATTATGAGTTGCAGAAAAACTTTTCAATAATGAATATGCAACAGTAAATGGCCGGTCGGCCACACACGCATCGCATGTGTGTGTTCTCGCTGCGTTTTTTGAACATTTTAATATGCATGGCAGGGCCCGACACATTGCAAAAATGAAAAGAACAAAAGCCGAGCCGAGCCGAGGGGGCCGGAAAAGCTGGGAAAGCTGGGGCGGCAAGCTGACCAAGCTGGGGCGGTCGAGCTGGAAAAGAAAAACCGCCGGCGGCGGCGGCAAACGAAATAAATTTGTCAGCCATTGCAATATTCTTCGTCGTCGCGGGCCGCAAATGAAAACTGGAATGGAATGGCGTGGGAGCTGGACCTGGGACCTGGGACCTGGGACCTGGACCTGGACCTGGGCCTGGACCTGGTCAATAAATAAATACGCAAAAGTAAAACACATGCGAGTACATACGAATTTATACGTCGCAAATGCAACGCATACTCCGCTCTCCTTCGTCCTGCTGCGGACTGAAATTGTGCATGAAAAATATGAAAAGACATTTTCGGTTAACGTTACGTTTCGTTTCGTTTCGGCCCCCACGTTTTCCCCGGGCTCACACCCGTTTTACACCATTTTCCAGCATTCAGCCGAGCCTTTTGCCAAACTGACAATAAATGTCATTTAGTTGTGGCTCCAGGACGAAAAGGCGGGGGGCGGGTGTCCTGCAGCTGCTCAGCTGCATTGCAATGCCAATAAAATTTATTTAAAGCAAATTAAGAATCCAATGGCCTGCGAATGATTTGTGTGGCGGCAGGAAAGTCCAGGATCCGGCATACAGAGACCGAGTCAGAGTCAGCGACAAGGACCTGCGGCTAATCGGACACATGCAGATATCCCTGGGGATTAAGTTCCATTTACAAGTTAAGCCCAATTGTCAGTATTCCGAAATTAAATGAATTCAATAATTTAAGGCTATCATCGGCTTATTTGTTTGTTTGATTTCATTTCCAAATGGATAATATTAAGCACAAATGACAAAGGGCAGTGAAAAGGTCCCAGGGCCAAGATTGGCTCAAGGACACTGGCTGAATTATTTATTGGAAATTTTATAAAATAATTGTAACATGAAGATATAAATATTTTTTTAATAATTTATATACAACAATTCTTTGGCACTCCCAAAACATTTAAATACCCTTAGGAATTTATAATAAGTTTTCTTGAACGAGAATCCCCAATTAATCCATATTTTTCTGCATTCCAAGTACATATTCTTTAAAGCCATACAAATGCGGATTTAAGTCTTTAGAAAACAGCCCAATTATTTATGGAATAAATGCAGCAGGATTGCGCTTAAATTTTTGCTAAATTTCCTAGAAATAAAATTCATTCTCTCCATCAGAGACAGTGGTGCCGGCATAAAGACGACTTATTAAAATTCAAATAAAATGTGTGCCCGGTGTGTAGACTGTGTGACAAATGCCTGAAATGCGAGATAAGGCTGCATTCAAATTGCATAATCCGCTCCATTGTTGGCCTGCCTTCAATGTTTCAATATTTGAAAGTTAATTGAGAGAAGTGTAGTTTAATTTCTGGCCTACCGAAAGTCTGCTCGAAAGTCTGAAATGAATTTCACTTATCGTCGCCGGCAAATCAAATGGAGAAGGCATCTTGCTCTCTCAGTTTGTGTGTGCTGCTCTTGTCCTTTTGTTAAATATTAAAGTTTAAGAAAATAATTTGAATGGGAACCAGGGTTATAGAAATATTCAGTTTTCCCTATTGTTTTATTAAATGAATAAAATGGCAGAGGGAGTGAAATGAAATCATAATATGTATCTGGTTATGTTTTGTAAAAGTCGTACTAATTGTTTGAAAATAAAAAAATAAATTGTTTTATGTGTGGTAAGCTTCAAAAAAGTCTTTGTTGCTAACTAAGTATAGTTTTAATGTTGCTTTTTTTATTTAAATTAAAAAAATAAATTGTTTTATGTATGGAAAGCTGCAAAAAAGTCTTTGTTGCTAACTAAGTATAGTATTAATGTTGCTTTTTTTGTTTAAAATATTTTTGATTAACCATTTATTGCTGATTTTTTTTTACAGAAACTCTTTAAGGTTACACAAGTATATTAATTTATATTTTAGGTACCAGTTAAGCCCATTAAAATTTCTTTAAAAATCTCTTAAATATTAGATATCCCCATCAAAACCTGTGCCCTTAAATAAATCTCGATCTGGCATTAGCTTGAAGCCCAAAATGCAATCATTGTTGCTAACTAAGTATTGTTTTAATGTTGCTTTTTTTGTTTAAAAAAAAAAATTAATTGTGTTATGTATGGAAAGCTTCAAAAAAGTCTTTGTTGCTAAATAAGTATGTTGTTTTTTATGTTTAAAATATTTTTGATTAAAAATTTATTGCTGATTTTTTTACACAAAGTCTTTAAGGTAATTTATTTTTATTTTTTTAACTTAATTTATATTTTAGGTACCTTAAATAACTCTCGAATTCCAGTAGCCCTTGATGGCTTCATTAGCTTCGATCTGGCATTAGCTTGAAGCCCAAAATGCAAACATGTGGGCCTAGGGAAATTTTCAATTACGCTCGTGACATGACATAAAACGTAAATTAAGGCAGGACGTCGGAAAGCGCGAGCGGGGGCTGGGACTGGGGGGAAATTGGGAAAGCGGCGGGGCTGTAACGCTTGATTTGCTCTGACATAAGTGCCGGCGACTGCTGGCCCCTCATTGTTGCCCGGCTGGCGGCTCCTTATTGTTACGCCTACAACGGAGCCATCCTGGCATTCCTGGCGTTCCGGCATTCAGCATTCAACATTCAACATTCGCCATTTGCTGCTCGAGGTTTTTCCAGCTCATTCCCCCTGTGTGTGTGTGTGTGTGAGTTGGACAACACAGCGACGAGTGCATGTTAAGTGCCTTATTATCCTGTTTATGTAACCGTGCAGTTTTGTCCAAGAGCAGAGCTCCGACTGTCGGGCTGTCGGACTGTCGGGCTGTCGGAAAACGGAGAGCGGTCACATGTCCCGCTGCCGCTGGGGCTCACCACTTTCATGTTTTATTCAGGCCTAGTTTACAAATTGTCGCAACGGGCTCTGGGACGTGGCCAGCACGGAGCGAAATGAATATTTTGAATACAAATAACTTAAAGTGGACAGGCCTCGGACGAGCGAGGCAAACGGCTCAATTTGCCGGGGAAAACTTGTTGCCCTTGCCGGGGCTTTTCCGGACTTTTCCAGTAAATTGTTTTGTTCGAGGAAATAGGTTCAAGTTCACTTGAGTTCTTGGATATATTTAAGGTTATTTGGTATTTGTTTTCTAGGCTAATTAAAGTGGAAAAAATACTTGGCGACTCTGAAATATAGAAAACTCATGGATAATACATTAATTTAGTTATTTTATTATTCTTGGAGAATTTTTTTCTTTATATTTTAAATATAGAAAACTCATGGATAATACATTAATTTAGTTATTTTATTATTCTTTGACATGTTTAACGTTATTTGGTATTTGTTTTCTAGGCTAATTAAAGTGGCAAGAATTTTGTTTTTTATATATTAAATATAGAAAACTCTTGGATAATACATTAATTTAGTTTCTTATTTGATTTGCCAGACATTTCCTAGTCCCCGATCGATTGAACTTTTATGCCTTTTCTAAACTTCGATTAGCAGCTGCTGTAAAGTTTCTCTCCTGATTAAGTTTGCCGACTTTTCTGCCATACTCCACCTGGCGAGTGCATTTATCATGATTTAGATCCAAGGGAATCCGGAATGAGGACTCCAGTCTTGAGACTCCTGCGAGAAGCAACTCCGGGCATTGGCACTCGCGCTCGAGCACTTTGGTGCAGGCTAATTACAAAAAGTGAAAACACAATTCATTTTGCTTGTGGTTTATGCGTTTTCCTTGCCGCCCACTTTTCCGCTTTCCGCTGGTTCCGCTTTTCCCCGCTTTCCCCGCCTTTCCACTTCTTGCTGCGTTATAAAAATGTTTATGGCTGACGTTTGTTGCCATAAAAATGCGAAGTTGTCGGGGCTACCGTTGCGAATGCGATTACTTGACGACCAGAAAGGTCACTCAGCCGTGGCCATTGTTGTCCTGTTGTTGTTGTGGTGCCGTGTCCTTGTTGGCACACCCCCCCTCCCCATGTGTGTGTGTGTGCGAGTATTCGCTCTGTATTTATGGCATTGTGTTTGTTAATAACATTTGCAGCGAGTGCATTCCATCTCTGACGTAATGCCCCCAAGGGCTGGCCCATCGCCACCACCCCCAGTACCCTTTATGGCTAATACAAGTGCTACCGCATACCCTGTAGGGGAAGGGGGATTCCTGATGAACTTGATTGATTTCCTAAGCTAAATATATAAACAATATTATCAGTATGTAGTTGAGTAATTAGTAGGGGTGAAAAGAAGAGGTTGTTTATTATAGAAAGCAGTTAACTCTTCGATCTTACTTGTAGGTTTTCTATATTTTTAATATTCCTCAAAAATAAGGATATATCTACATACAAGAAATAAAAGGACATAAAATGAGGTAGAACATATTTATGAATTAATTATACTAAACCCACAAAAACCCCTAACTTTTAAGTTAATTACTAAATGAGTTTTGCGTTTTGCCCGACCCTTGGATATGGATTTTCTTACAAAGTGTGAAACTTTAATTTTAAAACAATAGTATATCCCGTGCCCTTACTTATTATTAAGAATATTTAGTAGAATAATTATTAATGGTAAAGAGAAGTGGTAAATAATTATAGAAAGTAGTTACCTCTTAACTTATTATACATATTCGTATTGTATTAACTTATTTGTAAGTTTTTGTACTTTTAAAATGATTTTTAATAATATATATCTCACAATATAAATACAGGATATGAAAGAACATTCATTTAATTGAGATATATTTATTAATACATTATCTAGAAGCTACAATGATCCCTGGTTTTAGAACATCCCGAGTCCCTACTCCTGGCCACCTTGTCCTAATTAATTAAAGCCCTTTGGATATGGATTTTCTTTCAAAGTGTGAAACATTAGGCGGGAAATTCAATTTCTAAAGCTCAGTTTCATCTCGAGTTCATAAAAAAAAACAATGATCTTCGGAGCAGTAACAAAAATTCTATATATTTTTACTAGGAATAATTTTATTACATTTTTTTATATTTTTGTTATATTTTTTGTACTGTAAACAATGGATTCCAATATATGTAAAGTTCCCCCCACAGATTTGTGGGAAGCTTGGGAGAATTTTCATTATGTAGTCAGGACATACATATACTGGAGGTCGGGCCCGAAGTAACTGAAGGACATTAAATTATGGATGCTAGAAATTATTACTTGCATTTCTCAGGAACAAATAGAAGTCTCTACCAAGAAATACTTATACAAAAATTTTATAAAAACCCACAAAGACCCCTAATTACCTAATGAGTTCTGAATTTTGCTAGTACCCCAGGTGTAGCAGGGTATGTCCCGAGTCCTTACTCACCTAGACCGCCTCCTGGCCGCGTTGTCCTAATTAATTTAACCGCCCAAGCCAGGCAGCTCTCACTCATTCTCCCATCTCCTTTGGTCTCTTTGCAGTACTTGGCAGTGCAATTACGCAGAATGCCGCTTGCCTTTTAAGTTTCATAGTATTCGCCGATCGGACGAGTGGAAAAGCCTGGTGGAAAAGCGCGGAAAAGGCGGAAAAACGGACGTTAAGCAGGCGAGAGAGCAGTTGGTAGTCGCTGGAACCAACGTGGCATTCCCACTGACACTGGCAGTAAGTTACGGGCCAAGTTTCGCCGGATCCGGAGTCGGAGTCGGAGTCGCGTTGGCATAACTCAGAGCTGATGAAATATGGAGCTGCTGCAGGCCCTCTGCTGCACCTTGCTCCTGCTCCTTTCCCGGATGCAAGGTGAGTCCCCCCCCTCTTTCCCAAATTAATATTTGCCCCGCTCGGTGCAGTCGGCGCCTGCTTTGATCTAGTCGAAAAATTGAATAATTCCCCCCAAACTCAGTCACCCTCAGGTAGCGCACAGGTAGCGCAGGTAGCACCGTCCCTTTGGGGTCAGTGTCAACCGTGTCAACGATATGCGATATGCAAATTTCCAAATCAACCTGACACGAGCTTGCATAACTTGCAACACAGCAAGTTGGGCAAACAACAAGTAGAGCAACATCAACATCAACATCAACATCAGCAGGGGCAATAACAACATCGGCCAACACTGAGGAAAAGGGGTCTTAAATGAGGTCCTTAAATATATTAAAGTTCTAAGATAAAGTGAAAGAGTTCTGGTTTATGAAAGCTCTAGAAAATGCGTGTCTTTTATTTAAAATATGTCCTTATGTTCAGTTTGCAGATCACCTTAACTCAGTGGCTCTCCTTAGGCTTTTTGGATGCGAGGGAATATTCAGGGGTTTATGGCTGAAACTCCGATTAGACTGTCCGTGGTTTGGCAGCCCATGCTTACCATTAGTGTGGTGGTTGAAGTGGCGATGCTCTTCTGATCCACCTTCGGGCTGCCCTCAGGCCCAGTCTCCCGACTCTCACACACTACATTAGCTATGTCGCTCTGAATGGGATAAAAGTCCTTGCAATACTGGGCAATATCTAGTTTCTTGACAATGGGAGGGCTTTCGGGATCACCGAGACCAGAGCGTTCACTGCATTCACTGCGATCAGTGCGATTACCGTGGTCACTGGGACCTGGCTGTGGGAACGTGTTTATTGTGGGCATTAGCTCATTGGGCACCCAGCGCGTGTAGGTGAGATCCCGAATGTCCCGCGAACAGCGCCTATCCTGCTGCGTCAGGACATACATCTCCGTCCCCACTACACAAGGAACTGGATTTGTTAAATAAAGAAAGTTAGGAGTCAGTGGATCACGAATCCCATATAAAAGAAACTTTTGCTTACTGTGTAAAGCTGGAGCTCTCTCCTCCCTTTCGTCCACGATGAAACTCTCGCTGTAATTGTCCATATTTTAGGTTACACAATAAATTTAGAATTTTCAGATTTTTCAAAATATATTCTGTTTTGTACTAGACTCGAGAATTTTACACTTCCGTTCCAAAGAATATAATGAAAACTACATGGATGTTGGAATAGGCAACTGACATTTGATTTTTCCCAGCTTACTTGGTTCAGATATACTCGTATTTTCCCCAGTGTATGGCCTGCAGGCACGTTTCCTCTGTGCACTTCGAGGTTAGCTGTCTTATCAATGCCACAGATCTGTCACCGTAAATTCCACATTAATTACAGGCGGTGCCTGCCACTCCCCGCCCCTGTGCTGGCCCAGATAATGAGCAACAGAATAAATAAATAAATTGCAGCCCCAAATTACCAGAAACGGATGCAAGTGGCCAAAAAGTTTGCACATTAATCGGGGCTACTTAGGCCAACTTGCTGGGTGGCCGGGGAATTTCGTGGATTTCCAGAGGCGGCATCTTCATTTGCATGGCCCAGCCATGACCGGGCAAAGTCAATGAAACTCAAATCGATAGATGCAAATGGTGCAAAGTTCTGTGGTCTCGCACAAAAAAAATGAGTTGCCAAGAGATTCCATTTCAAATTTGATCAAATTTTAAATTAAACGAAGGAACAGGGAGGGAATGCTAGTTAAATATTGAACCAATTTCTTGGCTTAAAGTGCGTATTTAGCATATACTTAAATTTCAAAAAGAGAAAGAACTATGAATATAGCGAATTTCTTGTATTAAAATGCAGAAAATATTAGGAGTTTTGTGGAATATTTAGCATATATTTAAATACCATTAACAAATGCTGAAAATTATTTATAGCAAAAAATAATATTCCAAAGAGTCTTATGAATATAGAAAGTTGTTGCTTCACCTATTTCTGAATCAAGTTTGCCTTGGACGTAGATTTTCTTTCGAAATATGAAATTTAAGTATCAACAGTAGGCAAGGAATTCGATTTCTATAGCTCAGTATCATCTGGAGTTCATAAAGAAAACGATTCCCTTTCGAACTGTACAAAAATTCCATATATTTATACCAGTTAAAATTTTTTCGATAAATTCCATATATTTTTTTTTTACGTAAAAATTTTTGTAAATACCATGGATTCCTCACCCGATGGCACTCGGCCTGAGCCCAAGATCTGTGTTGTTGTATCACGGAAACGCGTAGAGATGATGCAGGAGGTCATCGCAGTTCACAATAGTATTCTGGAGATGTTGAAGAGGTCCATCGACGATATCAGGGCTCGCATTCGATTTCTGGAAGGAGAGCGGGACCAGATTGGAGACCCCGAAATAGCTGAGGATCAGGCCGAACCACCGCCAGAGAATTAAGCTGAAGGCAGGATGTCAGGGATTCTGGGGGTTTCGGGAAAGCAGTATCGACGGAATCAGGTCTGGAAGGAGAAGAGCTGGAAGACCCCGGAGTAACCGAAGAACATCTTCCCGAATCACCGCCAGGGATGGATAGCGGGGATGCCAGTACAATAAGCACAATAACTAATTAAATTGAGACGTGAAGAATATTTGCCAGGAAAATATAGAAATTGCAACAAGGAATATGTTTTGTTTGTTTGAGGTATTTTCCCAGCAGTAAATGGAAAGAAATTGACCTTCCGCTCGCAGACCGACACTCATAAAAGTTGCAACTGCTAAATATTTACTAGCCGCCGACTTTAAGGCCCACCACAGACACATAAACTCCATATATATAGATATATATATATATAGGATAGGATATATATGTGCCTGGCATTTCCTGCAATATATAGACAAATATATAGCCGGCGGCCGCAGGAAAATTCAGCGCTGAGCTGAGAACACGTCGGAAAAGGCACGAAAACTAGAAGAGGAAGAGCCCAACTGCATGGGAAAGAAATAATAATAAAAAACATGGGAAATATATATATGGGGAAAAACGAAAATATCACGAAGATGAGGAAGACGAAAAAAATGCAAAAAGCAGGGAGAAAGAAATGTTCATGCAATAAATTCACGTTGAAATTTTGCAATAGTTGCGTCTGCGAGTTGCAGCAGTAAACGCTCGAGGAGCAGCAGGCAGGGGCGGGGGCAGAGGGGCAGAGGGGCTTGGCTTGAGGAAATAAAAGTACCCACCCCCCCCTGGAAAGAGCCCCGAAAAAAGCCCCTCCCTCGCTTTGAGTGGTTCCTGCTGCTGCTTAATTTTGCAGCTTGCAGCGCCTCCTGTGCTTAAGTAAACTTTTGCCGGTGGGAAAGTGTGGGAAAAACTGGGGATTTTCCATGACTGGCCAGCGATAAGCAGGCCGCTCTCCCGCACTCTCTCTCTGCACAATTTTTGTTTGCCCCATTCGATTAAACTAAACATAAATTTCATGGACGATAAATCAGCCGTGAGCGTTGGGACAGTTGCACCTGCAGCTTGCAGCTTGCACCTGAGTCTGGCTACTCGCCACCCCGCTCCTGGCACGTGTGGGAAATCAAAAGAGTGCCAGTGCCGGAGCCGGAGTAAGTAAGAGCTTCCACTTAAGGCCTAATAAATTAATTCGCGCCCAGCGGAATGGCTTAAGTAATTCGCCCTTCATTGCCCCTTTTTAGCCGCTCATGGTTTCCACCCCCTCTGAAAAGTCAAATGGCAACGCGAAATTGAAAGAACAATTTGGGGAATGATTTTTCGGCTGGGTCGCGCAGCTGCCGCTGTCGGTTCGTGTCGGAAATAAACAAAAATCCAAAAAATATGGCAGCTAACAGCGCCCGAGTTCAAAGCCCTACACAGTGCCTGACATGAGTGTAAGAACTTCTATAGGTCCTCTAAATCCTTATTCATTATACAGTTCTTCACTTTTTAAAGAGCTGTAATTTTAGTAGAATTTTATAGCCACTTAAAAGCCGATCTCTTGATCTGTTTCCCAGGAATAATAGTTGATTCTTTTTAGAGCAGCTTACCTGCGCTCTTATTTGGCTTTGGCGTATTTTTATTTAATTCTTTTTTGATGTTCTTTATTTCTGCGACTGGCCCACCAGTCGGCTACGTAATGTGGCACGTAGCTAACAGAACATGGCCGGCGAAAAGGGGGCAAACAAGATCTTCTGCCGAACGGATTGTTTGGCAACAACAACAGCTACAGCAAGGTGGAGAACATGGAAGCATCGCCATTTTCCCCGCCTGTCTCTGTGCCCGTCTCTGTGTCTGTGTGTGTTAATGCTAAATTAAGTTGCTGCACGTCGGAGCATATATGTATGTGTTGTTGTTGTTGGGGGAAAATAGGAAAATTCGGGGAGACTCCGGGGGGTGGCATCCTAGGCATCCTTCGGCCACAGGCAGCCGGCAGGCTGTAATCCCGAAAACATTAAACTGGCCGCGTCAGGACATTGATTTTCGCTTTTGCCCAATATTTAGCCAGCTCCTGCTCCTTATCTATGTATGGTAAGCTGCTGCTGCTGCTACCCCCTACCCCCTTATATACACACACACACACACACATATATATCTTGTCGGATATATAAGCATCTTCTTTTTCCGCTCCACACTCGGTGGAGCTTTTGTGCAAATGAAAATTCAATTTGAAATGGAAATTATACTTTTTCTTCAGCTATTTTTTTTGCATTGTTGTTTTGGCTTGTGCTTGTTATTCCCTGTCTGGTTTTTGTTCTTGTTTTTCTGGTCTTAGTTGAGATTTTCGTTCTGTGTATGTTGGAAAATCGCTTCGATTGTGAGCCTTCAAAATACTAGATGGAAATATGATTGCCAAAAAGCGTTTCACACAGTGAAATAAATTCTCTATGATCAGATTTATTTTTTAATTTGATTCTTAAATTATTATTAATTATAGGATCCTAAAACCTTAAGAAATAATTTTCTTTCTGTGCCAAAAACTCCTTTAATTAACCCAAAGTTTTTACCAGAAAATTATGCCGTAAGAGGAGGCCCTGAAAAGTATTCTCTCACTGTGACAGCAATTGAATCGTTGACCAGAAACTCCTGCTCGCCCCTGGAAATGGTTTATTCATTGAGTTAATCAGCGAGTGAGTAAAGGCTGTTGCCCGTGGGGGTGGCTGCTGACCTCTCATGCATGACCAATAATCCTCGAATGGAGACATAAAACAATGGCCCGACGAGCATAACATAATTTCCAGCACTTAACCATGGCCAACTGCTGGACTCGCCCATCCGGTTTTGGCCTCGGCGGGTCATGCATTTTTCCGCATCGCTTGTTTTCAAACTGATTTCAATCTGTTTCTGCTGTCTTTCGATCTTCCTTCCTTCCTTCCGATTTTCCACTCCTGTCTGCCTGCCAGCCAGCCTGCCCCTTTTGGCCTTTTCGCCTTTTGTCTCATTGTTGCCAAAAGTCGTTGCTTTCGGCTGTTGCTGCTGTTGTTGTGCTGGTCATCATCATCAGCCTCATGGTTGGCATTTTGCTTTCAATTTGTGGCCAGAATTGAAAGAGAAAACAACCCTTCAAGATGGCCCCTGGTCCTTGTCCTTGTTCCTCCTAAAATCGCTTAAGTTGCCACGCCTCGGCTCGCTAATGAAAAGCCACCGTCCGCGGATGATATTACACTTTTATTTTCCGAGACTTGCCAACTGCATGTGGACTTTGGGCAGATAAAGAAAATATTTTAGAGGTTGGGAATTGTTTTTGAGTGGGAAAATAATTATTAATTAATTATCTATATATTTCTTTATATTTAATTTATATTAAAGTGCATAAATATTGGAATGCCCAGCTATGGCACAGTTTTTGGCAGCTTGCTTTTATATTTTTAACAAAAATGATTAAAATTATTTAATGACTTGCTATCAAGGACATTTTCTAAGTTCGCGGATGATTTTACACTCTTATTTCCCGAGACTTGCCAACTCCATGTGGACTTTGGGCAGATAAAGAAAATATTTTGAGGGCTGGAAACTATTTTTGAGTGGGAAAATACTTATTAATTTATTATCTATACATTTCTTTATATTTAATTTATATCAAAGTGCCTTGATATTGTTTTTGACAGCTTGGTTTTATATTTCTAATAAAATTGATTAAAATTATTTAATGACTTGCTATCAAGGACATCTTCTAAGTTTTTCCAATAGCAGCATTGCCCAGTTCCTTCACTCTCTTCACTATCCCAACAGCTTCTTCATTTGCTGCTATTTTTTCTGATTTTTTTTTGGGGTTGAACAATGAAAATTAGCAGGAGAAATAATCAAGTGCAGTTTTAATTTGCACAATGCCCCGCCAGCTCCACGGAGCTCCTCCCTTGGGCTGCCAACCAATTTTCCTCCTTTTTTGATCCCTATTGCCCCTCCTTTGCCCCTCTAAACCGTCATTTGGCTGAAACAAAGGATTCGCAGAGACAAAGGCCCGCCAGGACGCTTCTTTCTTTCTTTCCTTGGCTCTTTTATTCACCCTCCCTGCCTTTCTCTATTTTTCTCTTGTTTTTTGCACAATTTTCCAGATTTTTTTCTGTCTCTGT
The DNA here is from genome assembly GCA_008042795.1 of Drosophila asahinai. NCBI lineage: Eukaryota > Metazoa > Arthropoda > Insecta > Diptera > Drosophilidae > Drosophila > Drosophila asahinai. The sequence continues at coordinate 121,431 of VNJZ01005700.1, read as the reverse complement.
TTTGGGTCCAGTGCGGTCACAAATAATTGGCCCGATGCCGCTTTGACGTTTAAATTTTATTGAATGGCAGCTGCAATTGGCAGTTGGCAGTTTGCTGGCCGAGAGTTCTCAGTTCTCAGTTCCCAGCTACCAGCTACCAGTTTCCAGTTGAGTTCTAAGCTCTCGCTTAATTGTTCCCAATGGCTGGAACAATGGCACGGCAACAATGGCCGCCGGAAACGGAAATGGAGAGAGGGGTGCATAATTCTTTTACGCCTCATCGATGCGAGCGGGGCGAGGGGGCGAGAGGGGCGAACGGGGGCGAGCCACTGGGCCGAGAAGTGGAGCGTACAAAAACTTGGCTAATAAATGATCCCGGCCAGACATTATAACACTAGCAAGCATCAAAAATTTTTTATTTGGCCAGGGAATTAAGTTCCTTTCGAGATGAAGGTGTACATTTCTTAATAACATTAATGTTGAGTATTACTAAATACTGATTAATATCTAAATAATTATTTTATTGGGTAAAAGTAAAGGTATAATAATTATTTATGCATTTATATAGCTGACAAGTCTAAAAATAAATATAATAGAATTAATATAACTCGTAAGCCTTAATATTTTGAATGTTTAAATATTTTTTATACAAGTTTCCTAATTAAAAATTGTGATATAGTTTCTGGAACTTGTCCTCTTTTTATTTATCTCGTAGTAAGCATATTTAGTTGCCAATTTTTAGTTCACATATTCCTAATTTTATCATTTTCTAGTTCTTGCAATTTTGCTGACTAGTGTAATTGCCCCAACTGCCAAACAGCGCCACACATGTGCATTATTTACGCCTCATTTGGCTGCCTTGGGCTTTGGGGCTAATTTGCCTTTTAAAGTGCGACAGCATTTTACGCTTAATTTGGCATTGATAACATTTCGCCCAAGACACCTGTTGTGTCTGTGTGTGAGTGGGTGTCTGGGTGTGTAGGTTTTTTTGGAAGGTCTCAGGTACATTCTTACATATATGTGACCCTAAAAGCGGCCTACACATTTTTCAACTCACAGCCAAGCACAAAAGCATTTCAGTCGCAACAAGAACAACGGGCAAAAGCACCAACAATCATAACAATAATCATAACAAAATGCGAGAAAGCCGTCTGAAGTGGGCTCCCCTGTACAGTGGCCCCTCGCCTCGTTAAAGTCCACAAAACAAGCCTGATGAGGGGGCACAGTGGGAGCGGGATAAATAAATAAATAAGTCATGTCTGGAATATTTCATTATCTAAATTAATTCGGTGTCTTATTTTATACAATTTTTAAATAACAATAATTGGGAACTATGAAAATTAAAAATAATCCTTAGTTTTTTATAAAATGAGGAGAATTTCAGATTTTTTTTCAAACGAAATTAACTTTAAAACAATGTTATTATTATGACATTATCGGTTTTTATAAGTATCCCTTGAAGCTAAGTATGGCTTTCTTCAGAAATTGGTCAGAAGAAATTAAATAAAATATTAATCGTTTATATAATATTAAACTGGAAGCATAAGCAAGAACCCCTTTCATATTTGTAATCAAACAAATACCATATTTCTTCAAAAAACAATACAAATACATATAATATTTAATCTAATATCAACTAAATTCTAATATTTATTATTTTTAAACAATTAGAATGGTATATTTGGTATTTATTTTATTTATAAACATTTTTAATCCAAGCTTTCATGCCACTGTGCTTAGAAAAGGGAATCTGGCTGGCGGCTGACATTGATACGTCGCCAGTGCGTGCTGCTAAAATTTTATGATGTGGGCCAGGCGGCGCACTTACCAACCCCCAAGCCCCCAGCCACCCCGTGGAATTTACCACCCCTCCCCCCGCGAGGTTTTCCCCGGGGGGAAATGGGCCGCCCAGGTGACGGCAAATTGATGCTGTTATTGTCAACGGGCGTCGTCTCCGTCGTCCTTCGTCCTTCGTCCTTCGTCCTTCGTCCTTCGTCCTCTCCGATTCTCGTAAAGTAGGGGACGGAGGGTGCCAAAATGCCAAAATGCCAAACGCTGTCAACTGTCATTTTGGGGGCTCCCTTATCGGGGCGCCGTCTCATTCGGGGCTTCGTCACTTTACGGAATTTCCACCTCCCCAATGGCCGGGCCGTGTCATGTCAGGCGGCCATAATCATTGACATTCATACATAATGGACTCATTGATATTCGCTGGCAACAACAAAAGGTCAAGTGGCCCACCGTGTCCCCCATCGGAGTCGCCGCCACCCTCTGCGTTTATTGTTGTTCTCTCGTTGGGGTCATAACCGTAATTGCCAACAAAACGAGTGATTAACCTGACAATACGCTCGCACGCACACATGCCGGAATGCACTGGACACGGCGACACACGGGGACACTGACCACGCCCATTGTTCGCCCTTTGACCTTGCCCATGGGCGAAACTCCCATTCCATCACCCAGCTACTGCGTTTTCCTTTCGTTCTGTGAGCTAAATGCACTTGCATCCCATATTTGTGTGTCGTGTGTATTAGAGGTGGGCGCGTGCCGTGTCACGCGTTACTTAAACGGGGAATTTATGATAATTAAATTATTCAAATAATAATTTTAATACATAAACAATCAATTGTTGTTAAGTTCATAATTAAAGTATGCACTGATCGAAGGAAAATGATTTTAAAGCTGCAAAAATAATTGTCTAGAGATTTAGAGACTGATTTTTGTGTCACGATCTAAATCGGTTAATATTTTAAATAATTTAATTAATATAATAATTAGATAGGCAAATATACATAACATTTAAAATGGATTCATATATAAAATCCTTGATTAAATAGAACAAATCAAAAAATGACTTTAAAGCTGCAAAAATAATTTTCTAGAGATTTAGAGACTGATTTTCGTGTCACGATCTAAATCGGTTAATATTTTAAATAATTAAATTAATATAATCATTAGATAGGCAAATATAATTAACATTTAAAATGGATTCATATATTAAATCCTTGATTAAATAGAACAAATCTGTGTCACCACTACTTCGTGACTTTCTTGCATTTAATGTTAACATGAAGCATGCCATGACACCTTGGATTTATTTTACCCAATAAATATTTCCACACATTATTATAATAATTAGGAAAAGGCTTAAATGAAGTGAGAAGACATGCGTGAACCGCGCTTAATTGGTAGAAAAAATTCGGTCACGCTCACACCTCTAGCGAGTGTGTGTGCAAAGGAATGACTTTGACACGGCACAATGGCGCACACACACACACAATGGAAAGCACTGGTGGAAAAGCTGTTGGAAAAGCGGGTGCCGAGAAGTCCTGGCAGGTCAAACATGAGAGACCCAGACCAGTCAAGTCAAGGGGACAAATTTCTGCCATGAAGTAAGCATTTAAACCGAGCATTAAATAAAAGTGCCCTCCATAAAAATGTACCACAGAGTGAACCACAAAATCAGTGGCTAAAAGCCAAGGAGCTTTAAGAGGACACACTGTTATTTTTATCCCTCATGTTCATGTTTAATTTAAATACAAAATACCTATTTAGACAAAATTTAAGTAGTACTTAAACAAGAAGTTATACCCACAAAAGTAACATGCGAACTAATTGCCAGAAATAAACTGTTGACTACATTTTGCGTAAATAAGTTTAGTTAGTACTTACTAGCACTTAAATTTAAGTTTGAAACTTACCAAAAATAGGGTTAAAGAACCCCTGAAACCTCGAAAATTCCCTCTCATTTATTTGTTGGCTTAAAAAATGCATGTTACCTGTCAGTTGAATTTGAATTTCGTATTTCCCCGCCGCCAGTTCATGCTGTTCATGCAGTTTTATCTCAGCTTGATGGCTGCTGCTGCTGCTCCTGCTCCCGCCTCTGGTTCATTTCCATTTCCATTTTCATTTTCGAGGCAATTACGATTTGTTAGGGCCATAATTTATGCAGCATTATGCTGCATTATTAACCGACTCAATTATTGAGTGAGGTGAGCTGCAGTCGGCACTGCATGGCGATGCGATGCGATGCATTGCTGCCCATTAATTATTCGTTGTGTGTGGAAACAAAAACGATTTGCGCCTTAATTGCCGGCTGAGTTTCACTCGCTTTTCCTCACCTGTCAGCGCCACCTCCTCTCACCTGCGCCCCGGCGCCCCTTTTCCTGCTCCATTTCAAAAACGTCCGTGAGGCGAGCGAGCAAATCACTCAAAGGGGATCAGGCCAGGGCTCGCTTTGATTTCCCAACCCAACCAGAATTATTGAGAAGGGGCTGCAAAATCTTGGGGCTGAGATTGGCAGGCGATTGAAAGAAGTCCGACAGCCCTCAAAAAAGGAAAACTAACTTTGCTCTCTCACTCTCCATCGGTTTCCCCCGAGTGGCCAGGCGGCGGCGGAGTGGGAGGAAAACTATTTCTAAAATATTTAAAGTGGTTTCAGTTGCAGTTGCTCCTTTTACATTTTTATTTTATTTTTTTTTCGGTTACTAAGGCTTTAAGTTGGCTCGGTGCAGAGGCAAGAGTTGTTAATAATTTCAAAGCAAAGTTTAGAAACTTTTCCATTAGAATTGTTAGTTCATAGAGGAGTGAGTAATTGGGTGAAAATAGGGCTTCTTGCTTGATTATTTTATATTTTGCAAGGTATTAATAAATGGAGATTAATGCTTGTTTATTTTTTTTAGAGTTTAATCCCTTTTAAAGTAAAATATAATTTATTTGTAATTTGTATTAAATTACCCAGAACTTTTCTGAAGGTAAACCCAGCTAATTCTTGTTACTTTGTTATTATTTAATTAAAACATTTTCTTAGGACTTCCTGTGGCCGTGATCTCTACATTTTATTACATATTTTTGGGGCTGCAAACTTTTGCTGTGCCATATAATTTATATACATATATTTGTGGCCTCTTTAGATAGTTTTTTTTCGGAGTTCATGGGTCGTAAAACAGCTTATCAAAGGCTTATCTTTGTGTTTCCTCTATTTTTCATTGGATTCCTTGAAATTAATTTCCCCAGGGCAAGCATAAACGAAGCCAAAATGCAAATGAAATTCGTTTATTTAATTTGGCTACCTAATTCTGCCCCAAGCCCCCTCCAGTTGCAGGTGCAGCGGCATGCGGCATGCGGCATGCGTGACGAGAGCAGGAGTCAAAGTTTTACCCTTTTCCTTTTTGCCGCTTGCCTCTTCCCCATTTTTCCATTTTCCAGGCTGCACGTGCAACTTTGTGGCTTTTCAACGCCTTGGACTGGCTCTGGCTCCCGCCTTTTCCCACCTCCCATTTTCCATTTTCCCCCCTTTTCCGAGTGCCAGTATGTGTGTGTCTTTGAGGCAGTTAGAAGCTAAATTAAAATTACAACTTTCTGACTGCACGTTGACGATGTTGCAATGTTTGCGTGTGCCCCCAAAAAGACAGAGAGCCTGAAAAGAAAAACCAATGAAAAAGGGAAGGTAAGAAAGGGTTTTCTTGGGAAACCGAAGATGGGAATGCCCTTAATGCTTAAGTATATTGAAGGGAGTTAGTGGAAAAATGTATAAGTATTTCTATGAAAGCAAAGAAACTTTTAAAATAATATTTATAGTATTAAATAAAACAAAATGATGTATTTTAAATCACTATAAACTCCATATAATTAATTCCCATAGAGCTTCTTAAAGTTTTACTGTTCCTAAGCCAGCTACAGGGTATCCCTGTTCCATCTCCGAACCCGACACATCAAGATTAGGAATGTAGCCTGCGGCATTGCCAAGTTCCTAATTAAATAAAAATACCCTTCCCCAAACAGAGAGTATGAAGAAAAGACTGCCTAATAAAATTGGCCCAAGTACGTTTTGTAAAAATGCCAAAAATTTGCTTGAGAAAATTTTCAACTTCCGGCACGAACAGGCCGGGATGTAGCCCGAAACGTAGCTCTGTAGTGCAGCAGTTGCCGTGTTTGTTTGGTGAGATTCGCATGCAAAACATGTGTAAAATTGAAGCATCGACTGGGCGAAAGGGCTTTCCGCCTTTTCCCAGCTTTTCCCACCCTCCTCCCTCCACCTCCTGTTGCCTTTCGGCCGGTCGTGGACGTGCCAACGTCATCGTCATTGGCCACTTTGGTCGAGTCTTGCCCTGGCCAAGATATGCTTGGCTGGGCAAATTTAATAGCAATGCGATTTGATTTCCAAGTGTCTCTGATTCCGATTCAGATTCGGATTCGGATTCTGCTGGCCAGGCTATAAATGCGGATAAAAAGTGATGACATCCTCGGGAGTCCCGGGCCAAAACAGAATCAGTAACCAAAAGAGAGAGATCTCCCAGGGCCATAAACATGGCAAACTGGGCTCCTTAGTAAGGATACAAAGTGCATTAGGGCTATTTATTGGGAATCAGATTCATTGGCAATTGTTAGTTGGTAAAAAAAATATATTTCTCATAATTTGTAAGGCAAATATTTCTACTATGGGTTCCTGCACCTTAAATTTAATTTCCACTTCATTTTCCATTCGCCCCAATTTAATTCCCACAACTTGCAGCTGAAACTTTAAGCAATTCATTCGATATTTACCAGGCCACATTCCAGTTCCTTTTATTCTTTTTTTTTGGCTTGCAAAATAAATAAGCAACAAGGTCGTTCACTGACACAATCACAGTCACACACACGCACCTTGCGGAGTGGCAAAAAATTGGCATAATTTCCTTTTGGCTTGGCAACACATCAAGAGCATTCAAGGTGCTTCGGCCACATTAGCGCCACCTGTGTGCGCTTAGAGGAACTAGCAGAGCCGCTTTCCCGCCTTTCCCCGGCTTTTCTCCGCATTTCCCTGAAGCTTGTAATGTAATTTTCAGTGGGGCCTGGCTGAAAAATCAGCAGACATCGATTTCTTGGGACCAAACGAAACGAAATGAAACTGAAACGAAAATATATGCCAATGGCTCATTTATCATGGCCACCCACACAGACTTGCACTGGTGCACTGAGCGAAAATCAGTACTTATTGCTGGAAAAAATAAAGAGAGCATATTTTACATGCCAAAAATTATAGAATTTTCAAGGGTGTATGGGTGTAACCTTGAGGAGAGAATTAATTAAGCCTCAAAGTGTATTCTTATTTTTTATTCAATTAAATGATATTTTTAATCATTTTCATATTTTTTAAGCCTAAGACAATGTTACAGAAATATATTTTAGAATTCTTTAAATCAAATTCTTTAAAATAATTTGATTAAACTTCTTTAATTATTCCCTCTTTATTATTCCTTCTCTAAAATTGAATTAAACTTCAATGCAAAGTATTTAATTCTTGCATTTATAGACTTTTCTAGTGATTTATAGTTTCAAAATTCGAATTTTCTTATTTTTTAGCCATTTTTATATTTTTTAAACCTGCACCAATGTCCCAGAAATATATAGTATAATTTTAAATATCAAATTCAAAGTAATTAAATATCGCTAGTTATTCCCTTTTTCCCTCTTTATTATTCCTTCTCTAAAATTGAATTAAACTTCAATGCAAAGAATTTAATTCTTGAAATGTTCATATATTATTACCAATATTTTGCCAGTGCCGACACTTTCTGGCCAACACACACAGTGTGGCCCCTTTAGGCCCTTGAACGTGGTAGCATACTTTGCAGCGCTTGCCGCAGGAGAAACCTCGGAGAAAAATGTGCCACGCGGCTAATGAAGAATGTGTGTTCTTCGACGTCGCTGCGGGAAACTTTGCGCCCAACCACCCAGCCACCGAACCACAATGGCCCTTCCCCTCCCTTTCTCAAAAAACCCAACCCTTCGACCTTCTGCCACCCGTAATGATGATTTCAAAAGAATTGCAAATGTTTGGCCAACATTTTGCGGGTGTCCCGGCGAGAGAGAGATATTCAAGGTTTCCCATTTTTCCCAGCAACACCCACACGGGGTCTTAACTGCATTATGAGTGGCCCAAGGTGAAAGGGAAATCCGATTGCAGTGCAAAGTGAAAATTCATTCGGAAACATTAGCTCGAAATCGAAGCGAGTGCATGCGAGTGGCATCCGGATTTGAATACTCGCACAGCAAGTGAATAATAATTCCAGGATTCTGGCAAGGCAAGTCCCAGAATATCCTCGGAATATAACTGAATAAGATTTCCTGCCAACGAATCGCATAAGTGAATTCGTGAGCTCCTTTCCCAATCTCGGGGGCATATTCTCTTTCTTTGGAAGGCGAGTCTAATGAATACAAATGAATGTACATCCAACTTGAACCCTTCAGCGGTCGAGAGTCTCCAGAGTTCTCCAGTTCCAGCCCAGGGAACCAAAGAAGAGCAGATGAGAATCCAGCCTATTCAGGCTATCGAGTAAGGGATGCCCTGGTAAAGTAGGTTTAAGGTATTATTGGGGAGTAAAAAATGGGAGTTTACTATATGATTTAGTTGGGAACTGATAACTCCAGACTTCCTTCCGATGCTAAATCAATTTCCTTAATCTATCCATCCCTTTACCGATCCCCATACACCCCATTTTCCATCCCTTGATACCCTGTGCGAAAAATTCCGAGCCGCAACACGCTCAATGCCCATTTTAAATAGCTGCAGCCGAAAAGTGAACAGCAATTGGCAGGAGCTACACAGCTAGGAGAGCAGCAGGCTTCACAAAAAAGGACCAGGCGGAATGCAGGGCCAGAAGGAGCGGAAGAAGTGCAGCCAGTGAAAGTAGCAATTGGAGGCAACAATGGTGGTGGCAAGTTCAGGGAGAACCAGGAGCCGGAGGAGCCGGAGGAGCGTGCTTAAAGTTTGTGCACCCATTTCCACTTAGACTAATTAACTGCGCCGTCACTTGGCTGCTGCGTTTCTGGGGTAGCCCGGCCATCCTTCCATCTGTCCATCCGTCCGGTTTGCCGTCCGTCCTTTAGCCTGTCCGGTTGTCCTCTTGTCCGCCTTGTCCGCCTGTCCGCCTACTTCATATCGCCGACAAGCCACAGTGTCCCTGGGGGGAAAAATCCAGCAACAATTCCAGCTTAGCCTTGCGCTCATTTTCATTTTTCCAATACTCAGGGATTGACACTCTTAAATTATATATTTAATATATAGATCAATTCTGATAATTTCCTTAACTAAAATATATTTTTAACCAGCCTAACTAATTTTAATATTATTTCATTTATACATTTTATCGAAATTCCTTGGGCACTTGGTTGCAATTTCGATTTTAAATTATTGGTATTCAACAAGAAAATTATATATTTAATATTCAGACAAATACTGATAGTGTTTCCATTTAAAAAATATTTGTAACTAGCCTAGCTTTGATAACTAATTTTAATATTATTTCATTATTATATTTTTTCGAATTTATATTGGCACTTGGTTGCAATTTCGCGAATCTCCAAAGTATCTGCAAACGGGACTGGGACTGGGACTGGGACTGGAGTCTCTCCAAGCGACTCTGTCCCCCGTTGATGTTGCGGTCATCCGGTCACTCAGCGGTGCAGCTGCAAGTGAAGCCGGAGACAGTCGAGCAACATCATTAAAACTCTTCAGCTGGGGGAAGGCTGAGGGGGCTGGGAAAATGACACCAGAAATGGGCTCGCTTAACTTTTCACTGTTTGCTCCTTTGCTGGCCATTTGGCAGCAGCAATTTGAGTGGCCTCTGCCCCCCCATCCTGGTTAGACACCTGACAGGACGATTGGTTCGGGAGTAACTGCTATGTTATATCCTGCAGATCCGGAGCACATTCATGGATGCAGGCGCGCCAAAGTATGCAACACAGAAATTGTTGTAGGCAACCTTCATTTTTGCCCGGGGATTTTCATTGTGGCAGCTTTTCCGGACGCCCTCCGTCCTCCGTCCTCCGCCCGTGTGGTTGTGTCGGTGTCTTGTGCAACCCAAATGAGTAGAATGTGTAAAAGGCAACTTGACAATAATGAGTGCAGCAGCAACAGCACCAGCAACAGCAGCAACAACTTGCCAAAGTTTAAGTGCAAATCCCGCCCAGAAAGGTGGGTAAGGGGAGGCAGATGCCAAGTTGCTGCTCTCGGAAGCAAACAAGCAATGTCAGTCAGTTGTTCAGCTATGTTCTGGGCACTGCCAAAAATATATTATTAAAGGAAATTAATTAAAAAATATTTAAATAAGAATATAATCAATTTTAAATTGAGTAAAGAGGTCACAAAACAGCCTCAAGAATTTAGATTTAGATTTATTTTATTTAGTATCCTGACGGTTAAACGGTTAAGTATAATACTTTTAAATTATTGCATCAGTCATAACTTATTAAAGATATCTTAATATTAACAAGATTTATTTGACTTATTGAACTAATTATTTAGAAGTTATATTATTTATAATTATAAGAAAGTGTATTTGATTAGTTTTACATATTTGAAGTGTTTTAACTTTTATGATTTATGTGTGTGTGCTAAAATAAGTTTTTAGTTATTTTTATAATAATCATATTTAACAAGATCTTAAGAGGCTTTAGCTAGAAATATTTTCCAGTGTCTCTTACCCAAGTTTCCCTCTCCAATTTTCCTCTCTCTCTCTCTCTCTCTCCCTGGATAAAGGCAACAAATCAGTGTCAGTGGGAAAATGTACGCTTTAACCTGACATTCTCTCTTTCTCTCCATTTCTCTTTTCTAAAAACTTTTGCGAAATGTTTAAGTGCATACTTCCAGCCTTTCTTATTCCCGTATGAAGTCAGTTTTCGGTTGTTTCCTTTGTTTATTTGCTTTTTGTGGGCTTAGCGAGAGCGAATTGGGAGTGCAGAGCCAGAGCGATGAGCAGGAGATCGCCGAGGACTAAGCCTTACCACCTGTTGCCTAATGCAGGACTCATCCTTCCGACCCCGCTTTCGCTCAGTCTCTGCAGTCCCTGCAACTGTCTTGCTCAGCTTTCACCACACAAGCGCCTAGGAAGAGCCCGGAGCTCACAAAAAATGCAAAGCCAAAGTGACTGCGGTTCCTCTCTCACTCTCTGAGCCCTGAGTCCCTTCCTTCATCCTCTTGCCTGGGAAAACTTGGTGAAAATGGGGCGGAAAATGGGTGGGCTGTGGAGGTAACACGTTACAAATGCATGTGCCAGCTGAGTGCATAAAGAGCTCAGGCTACTGCGACTGGGCTTGGTTCCCCCACTGATGCCCTAAAGGATCAGTTCACAGGAAATAAAAGTTAGCCCCTACGGCCTAATAATATTCCCAGATATTCTCCTTAAAATTAAATTAAATATAAATATATTTTTGGCAAACAAAATATTTTTAAAGAGTATTCCCTCGTTGACTCCCGTTCAGTTTCCTTTCCTGTTTTTTCGGGTATTGTTACTCCTTGCCGTTGTCGTCGCTGGTGACTTTCCTGACTTCCTGACGCGCCTATTGGCAGTTAGAGTAGTTACAAAAGCAACAAAAAGAGAAAAAAAATAAGGGCCAGAATAGAAAACTGGAATATCAGCGGGTAACGAAATGAGCTCACAAAGTTTTCGACTTTTTGCCTGGCTTTTCCTTCGTTTTGTTTCAAGTCTTGTTTTTGTTTTTTGACAGGTGTTTTGCGTGCCATTTGTTACCGACAAAAACACCAGGCACACCACTCTCACACACTCAGGTGTATGTGTCACTTGGGAGAGCAAGAAAAATACAAAAAAAAAAGGGATCTGAAAAAAGGAAAACAATAAAAAAAGCAGGGATTTGATGGGTTGAGTGTGTGCTCGATAACCGGTAGCCTAAGCTTAGTGAGTTAAGGTAATGCTGATCAAGCAATATATATTCTCCTTTGCTGGGTTAATAATTTCTGTTTAAAATTATTATTATACTCTCTATTTATCTATTATTTAATTTTCTTTCTTTTTTTAAGCGAGAAAAAGAAAGCATTCATTTGTTGGTCTTGAAATTTGTGAGGAATATCCGAAAGTGTATAATTTATATAATGAATAAATCAAATATATTAAATAATTAGTTTGTACAAGATTTATTTTATTTATTATTTCATGTACATATATACCTTGCAATGTACTTTTCATTTAAGACTCTTTTTTATTAATAAATAAAATCGGAAAAGTTACAAATAATATTTTCAAGTACACAATCAACATTTTGAAGTAATTATTTTACATGAAAAACATTTTTAATTCAGGATTTATAGCCAACATTTTAAGGACAAGTGTTTCTTTCTACTAATTCTATGTTTTAGCTTTTCTTATCCACTTTTCCCAATGCTCTTGATTTTGTTAGAACTTTCCACTTTAAGAAAGGCATTCTCCCTGCTTTTTCCTGATTTTTGATTTCCCCCAGAAAAGCCCTTAAGTGAATGTGTAGAAAACCGGCCGCCATATCGCATCGGATTGATGTTTGATTATGGCCAAACCCCAAATACCCTTCCTCTCTGCCCCCCGCTCCCTGTTTTTTCCATTGTGCAAATGCACTTAAAGCGCAAATGGAAATCGACAAAGCAAAAAGCAGATGGGGAGCGGAGGAGGCAGAGCAGGCCGCATAAAATTTTAGTACTGTGTACGTAATTGAAATGGCATTTACCATTAGCCCAGCGAAGGGCCAAGGGAGTGGCAATCCGGAGGGGTCAGGGGGCGTTGCCAAGGCGTGGCAGCGGACAGGATACACACGGACACAGAGAGGGACACACGCGGACTCACGGACGAAAGCAAAAACCGAGTCGACAAAACTTAATAAAAATCAAAGAACGAGGTGTGGCCCATGGCAGGGTCAGCAGGGAAGGGTTCTGGGTGGCGGAAAATGGAAATGGTTACTTGAGCCAAACCAAACCGAAGCGAATGGAAGGGAACTGAAAAATGAAATCGTAGCGATAGAAATTAAAAGCCAAAGCTGGCCACAAAAACATAGCCAGCTTGGGGGGAAGTTAGCACAAGAGTGGTCGGTAGCGAGCGACATTGATTGAAAGCTTTCACTTGCTTGCGCTTTTAAAAACGAAACCACACACCGTCGCCATGTTCCTTCAGACCTTCCCAACCATTCAATCCCGATTTTAGCGAACACGCCTTGCGGCTATTTGCATATTACTATGCCAGCTATGCCAGCTCCAAGCCCCTCTTTTGTTCATAAAAATCAAATGAATTAGAAGCAGCCGTGGCGGAGCAGGAAACAGGAGCTGGAGCTGGAGCTGGAGCTGGAGCTGGAGCTGGCGCTGGGAGGGATGAGAGCATCGAGCAGTCAATTAAAATTGAAATAACTATTCCTATTTGAATATTCAAAATATACGAAGGCCGATCCCGATCCCGATGCCGATGCTGATGATGATGTGGCTGTTGGTGTGGATGTGAATGTGGCTTCGGCTGTGGCTGTGGCTCTGCATGATGTTTGTAAGCAATTAACTTGACAAGCTCTTTACGGGGCGAACATGGCGTATACGTGATGTTAGACTAGCTGTTATGCAGGGCAATTAGGAAGTTGGAATCAATCAGAGGGATTTATATTTTATTTTGTTTGGATTTAAAGAAAGCTAAGGGACTGCAATTTATTAAAATATTTTAAATATTATGCTGAGATTTTTTAAGGTACTAGAGTTCTATTCGCTTCAATTTATTTTCTAAGGCCTCTAAAAGTACGATTTTAATTATTATTTTAACTAGCTTGATACGAATATATAAAGCTTAAGACATGATATTTATGGAGGAGCTTGTACTTGGCCATTTTTAAAGGATATTACCTTGAAATACCTTCAATTTTAAGACAGGCTTTATTAATCCAGGTTTTTTTATTTTATTTAAATTAAATTTAATCATATTTTAGGCATAAACACATAATTATTTATAGCTAAACATATATTTATATTAATAAAAGGTCAATATTAAGAGGGTATTACCCTATAATACCTTCATTTTAAAACTGGCTTTATTAATCCAGGGGTGGTTTTATTTTATTTAAATTAAATTTAATCAGATTTTAGGTTTAAACATATATTTATATTTATGGACGGTCTGCCCCCTAAATAATTCCCCAGATTCTTACTCCCTGTAAACACGGGGATAATTCAGAGCCAGGGTTTGCCCGAAAACCCAAGATTACATTTACAAAACCTTTCGCCGCATACGTATTCATTATGATCCAACCACACACACACACTTATCACTCTTCATATAATTCAGTTTTGAGACCATATCCCTCTTCTGGGACTCTCCTTCGGCAACAACAACAAATTTGCATATGTCTCCGAGGAAGGACACCTTTTTTTTTTGCTTTGTTTCGGCTGGGGTGTGGGATATATTATGATAGTGATAGATATAATCAAGTTGGGCAAACATCAACAAAATATTAAGTTACCCGCGGGCGCACACATCGAGACGATGTCCTGATATTCTCGTGTCCCTCACACATGGCGTGTGTATCCTTGCGCTCCTCCGCAACAACAAATTACGGTGGCTACAACAACAGCAATAACTACTCATGTCCTGGCAAGCAACAACAACAAAAACAATCAGCTAAAATGGCAAAAAGGCAAAGCCCGCGACAGCGTGACTAAAATGCGCACGTCAATCCTTTTTCCCTTGTGCACGTCCCCCTCCAGCCCTTACCCTTACCCCCCCTCTACCATTATCCCGGGCGCTGTTTTTGTTATTGTTTTTCATAGTTGTTGTTGTTGCTGTTGCTGTTGATTTGGGCGCGCCAGAAGTCGGCCATGTTTACGTGCTTTTTAAATAGACAAGCGACGACGACGACAGCAAACAAATAGCAAAAAAAAAAAAAGAAAATACAAAATAGGAAGAAGAACCCAACGAAACTGGGCACAAAGCAAAGAAAATACAGGAAACAAAGAGCTACAAAATAAGGATATTCCTTTAAAGAATCGAATAATACCCTATATTCAAAACATTTCCATGAACTTAGTCTAGAAAGTCAAGTGGCCTTAAATGTTTAAGAAATATAGGAGTTTCTTCGGTTTATATTTCATTGAAACAAGAAAATTTATAGATTTATTTTATTTTATTTCTTTGTCTTCTTCTCATAAAATTAAAGAAAGGCTTCCATGGTATAAATAAATTAATTTTTATTATTTTATTTATTTTTGCATTGTATAAAGAATTTTATTTTTATTATCTATCTTTCTTTCTATCTATATTTCTATCTATCCATCTTTTAAAAACTCTTCTTGCTTAAATCAATTTGTAAGAATATTTTTCGCTTAAGTGTTTATTGTTCACAAATATTTATCTAAGTTTTGATCATCTTTATCGGTCATTTATTGGGCATCTTTATCTTTACTAGTGACAAGAAATATCTTAGACGTAACATTATACCTACAAATATTATAAATATTAACTAAAAACCCAATTTCCTAATTATTCCCAAATAACTTTCTCTGAAATACCCACTCCTTCGGCTAGGGTATTTAAAATAAAATCAAAATAAAAGAAATAGAAATAGAAAAGCCAGCCCTTGTCAGCAAAGGCAAACAATATCGAGCGCAACTAAAGTGTCGCCATTAATTTCCTGGGGAAAAAAACACAATACAAAATAAAACTCAGCATCGAAGTTGAAATTGAAAACCCTCGCCGAGACAGGCGAAATACGAAAGAGGAGAGGTCCTGGCGACAATTAGCACGCATTGGCCATAACCATAAACGGCAAACAACAATTAGCAGCAACTATTTTTGCTTATTGGCCCTAAACAACGGGGCAAGGGGCAAGGGGCAAGGGGCCAGGTTCCAGGAGTCCCTGGGGGAGTGGAAATGACCCAGACGGGCCAGCAGACAGAAAGTTGTCAACGGCAACAGAAGTGATAAGAAAATTTCATTTGTAATTAATACTAAAAGGCGCGACGGCGGCGACAGAGAGAGAAAATTCGGGCAGGGCGGAAAATTCGTAGCAGCCACAAAAGCGACAACCACAAACCGAGAAGAGGGAAAGGACAGACGACTGTGCTGTGCTGTGCTGCCATGGCATTCAGTGCACTGTGAGAAAGATGTGATTATTTATTTGTTATTTTTTAAGTTTTTCTTTCGAGCTTAAATTGAATTTTCTCCGAAATAATGTATATTTTAAATGAAGAGTTCCCTAAAACAAATCTTTTGAAATATTAGAAAAAGTTCTTCTATCATTATTTAATTATATTAATATTTTTCACAACCTTAAATCAGTTTATTTTACTTTTTATAAGGACAATCGCCAAGTATAGGCTTTTATAGGTGTTTATATTTATACCTAAATTTTTTAAAATATTTATATCTAAGTCCTTGTCAAAGCTCCAAGTTATTCCCTGTGCATCCTCGGACTCGGTGACTTTTTGCCCTGGTCTCTCGCTTTGTCGCTCTCCGTTTCTTTGTGCAGCCATAAAAATTTGTTCAACATTTTGTTGCCTTTTATGATTGCGAATGCGAGGCCAAGGAGCAGTGGAGGAGGAAGAACTGGAGAAGCCAACAAAGGAGAGGCGTGGCAGGTAGCAAGGGAGGGGGCGTGCAGTCAGGTGCAAATTTATAAATAGAATTCAATGAACAAACAAAACCGGGAGGAGAATGGGAAAACCAGCGAATTGAATAGAAATTATTTGAAATGTTTTTACAAAAAAAAAGAGAAGAAAAAAACCAGTATGGAAACACTGTTGTGTAAATTTGGCAGAATAAAAGCAAATCCAGCTTAATGGGAAATAGGAGTCCTGCATATCAGGTGACGAAATAAACACATGGAAAGTTTGAAAATGTATTGCCAGAAGCTGTCTAATTTATGGACATAGCATATTCCCGAAAGACAAAAGAATAGGAAACTATTTCTCAAATTACTTCAAAAATTATCCAAGTAAAACTTGAATTTCCACTAAAAACCCCAAGTTATTCTAACCGATTTTGGTAAGCAACCATTTTGGTTTGGTTTTCAGTTTCGGTTTGGCGCAGTATTTAAATGGAATTAAACTTCAAGTGCGCCGCAAAAATTACAGAAGCCAACGAACGGGGGGTATCCTTGTAAATCACAGTGCGCAGTATTCCGACCGCAGCAACAATTTGTCGACAGCGGGTTAAGTCCTCGCCTCCTCTCCTTGGGTTGCCAAAAGGGTTAAGGGCCGAGGGCATGACGCTGAGCATTTAGAAATCCATTAATTTCAATCATTGCCCGTGACTTTGCAATATTATTATTATTATTGTTATTACTCTCGTTGATGTTGCGCCCGTCGTTGCCTTTTACTCTTATCCCTTCTCCGCGGAACGTCACAAATTTTCAAGGTTTTTTTGTCCTGGCTTTTTGCACTTTTTACAAAAATATTTCAAAGGGTGAAAAACGACGAAAAGGTAGAGTACTCTCTCGGTTGTTTTGACGTAAAGTTTAGCTTGGCTAAATAGTTTTGAAACTGGAATTTATAAGCAAAGTTTCGATTAATATTTTTCTGACGGACGAACAATTGTTAAGTGGAGTGCAAGGGATGTGTAAGGCTGCAATTTAGTAAATAATTAATTTAATATTTAATTATACAAAAAGGAAAATAGAGAAAATAGGGAAATAACAGAGCTTTTATTATGCCCAACAATATTTAATTTAATTTAATTTACCACTTCAGAAAGTAAAATAAAAATAGTGGAAAATATTATTAAATCAGACCCAAACTGGGAACGTGTTTTAATTATATTTTTATAATTTATTTCTAATTTCTAATACAGTTTCATCTTCCTTTAAAAAAAATCCCATCTTATTACCCAGTAAATATACCTCTCCTAACATAATAACAACCGTCAGAAGGTCTCCCAGGAATATCTAGAGTGGAACTCGAGTTCCTTGAGACTCCTGCCCCGTGCTCTACGAACTCCCTGCCGGAAACTACAGTGCATTTCGCACTGCACTTTGCGGGCAGCCCCAAGGACGAGAGGGCAAAGGGTGCGCCGGGGTTCGTAACGCGTTTTAATGACTCAACATTTTCTTGACTTTGATTCGAGTCGCGGAAGGAAAGAAAAGTGCAGGTTGCTTGGTCCAAAGGGTTACCGCCTCTGGCCAAAGGCATTGGCCCGCTTTTTTTTTTGTTTTCCTCTTTTTTTTTTCGTCGGCTGTCAAAATAACAAAGTGCTTCAGCTGCATTCCCGCCTGGCCAGAAAAAAAATTATGGTAGAATGAGGGGAGCGCCGGCCAAAAGGCAAAAAGTGTCGATGAATGTTAAAGTTAACAAGTGACGGAAGTGAATTTACAGGGCGAGTAAAAAGAGCAAAGCAGCCGCAAAACAAAAAGCAGCCAACGGGCTGGCGAACAAAAAGCGAAAACCAACTCGAACACGAAAAAATTAAAAGGCAAGTAAGCAAAAATCATTTTCACAAAGTGCAGGACACGAAGGTCCCACCGAAAAAATAAGGAAGGACTCTCGACCAAACTGGGAATGCTCTGCTGCTGCTGAAGCTAAGAAGTGTCTATAAATATAATTTATTCACATAGAAAATGTTTTTTGTTGTTGAGAAATATTAATAGTTTTAAGCACAAATTTGTTTATATTTCACAAAGGTTTCAGCTAAATATTTGTGAGAAATAAATGTGAGAAATTGTGGAATCTTCGATATATATTTCTGTTAAGAACTACTTCTTTAATAGAAGTCTCCCGATTTTACCTGGATCTCAGGCATTTCTGTTTGCCACATACATACAAATATATCCTTATATTCTTGTATATATATTGACCCCATCAGATCTTTGACATGTTCGCAGCTTATTCATTAGACTCGGACTTTTCTCAAACATTTTCCCCACGCTCTTTCTCCTTGCAGTTCTGCTCGCCGTCAGCTGGGAGGATTGGTGGACATACGATGGCATCTCTGGTAAGCTTTTCCTCCTACCACGATATACCGCTTTCCGCTTTCCCCGCCGCAGTTTAAGTTTCATAAATACCAACAACAAAGTAAATTTTAATCAAAGCTCAACAATAACCACGGACGAAAGCGGAAAGTAAAATTTCAGCCAACGAGCAGCACGCGTCGCTAAAGCAACAAAGTTGTGGGCGAGAAAATTCAGGCAAAGGGGGTTTTCCACCTGCCTGATGGGGGGAGGGGGGGTGGGGGGGTCAGGGAAAAGCCATGGCAATTGTTGTTGGTGCTGTAAAACGATTTTCCCAGCGACTGAAGCTGCACGCGTGAAATGCATGGAAAAGGACCCAGGGATAAGGAGATGGAAGTGCAAAAGCGACTGCAGTTGGAGAAAAAATATTAGCTAGGAGTCTGAATAATTTCTTTTAGATTTTTGGGAAATTTAGTTACCTAATTTTAATATGTATTTAATTAATTATTTAACCAGACAACTTCAGAGAGATATTTATATTAAAAAACATTTTTTAAGTAGGATTTCAATTGTTACTTAAACAGATTCACTTTCTTATTCTTGAGTTATGGTTAAATGTTAGTCAAAAGCAGTAATTTATTTATATTTTAGTTTTCTTATAAGTTCAGCTTTTAAACACATTTTCTCCGAGTGTAAAAAATGGACTGGGAGTACGAGAAGAAAAGCGGGGACGAAGCCGATTTGCAGCTGTCAAATGGAAAGGCAGACAAAGTATTCACAGAGAAAGAGAGGCAGAGAAATGGAGAACTTTCCTTTTTTCGCCATTGTCTGGCGCTGAAACGTGATAAGCAGAGGCCCAGACGGAGAAAGAGAGAAGAGAATCGTGAAGAGAGAGAGATGGGAACCCCCGAAATGCCTCCATGTGTCACTAGTGGCGGAGAAATCGGGGCAAAGGTCCGTGGAGATTATGTCCAGACAGGACAGCAGACAGCCGATAAGCGTTACTCTTTCTCTCTTTCGCGTTCTCCCAACTCGCAATCTCAATTCTCCGCTTCCCTCTGTGGAAGCATCTTTCTTAATCTTATTAGAGACACAACGGCGACGCCATTTGCGCAAGACAAATGCATAAATAAGTTCAAGTGCTTTGAATTTTGAATTGGATTTGCCGACCAGGGAAAAGGTGACGGAGAAAAGTGAATCCCGGCTAGAAAGCCAGAGAGAGAGGTGCACAAAATAGAGAAAATAAAACGGACAAAGCCAAGTTCAGCAGGAATCCGGGATAAACTGTACAAGGAAAATTTGGAAAGCAAAATTAGAAGTTTTCCCTTGTCTAGAAAGTTTAAAAACAATAATAAACCGTAAACAGTATATCCCAAAATATTTAAGGCTATCGATCACACTTCAAAACTCTGTGAAAATTGCTTAAAAATAATTTATTTCTTACACTTGAACACATAAAACTGGGTATTTAAATGCAAATATTATTATTAATGTAGTTTGTAAAGTTTCCGATAATTTCTTTCTAGGGGAAAAAATAATGTAGAAGAGTCTAAAAAAATCTATAAACATTTATAAATAAAATGCTGGGCAGTAACAGAAATAAATTAAATACGAGTATTTTAGCTGTTCTTAAGGAAATCTTTTTAGAATCTGTAATGTATGCCAAATATTTTATACTCTTTTTATATTAAGAAAGAAGTCCGGAAACCAGTTAAACACATAAAACTGGGTATTTGAATGCCAATATATTTATTAATGTAGTTTGTAAAGTTTCCGAAATTTTCTTTCTAGGGGAAAAAGTAAAAAAAGAAATAAAAAAATAATGTAGAAGAGTCTAAAAAAATCTAGAAACATTTATAAACAGAAATAAAATAAATACGAGTATTTTAGCTGTTCTTAAGGGCAAGCTTTTTAAAATCTGTAATGTATGCTAAATATTTTACACTCTTTTTATATTTAAAAAAAAAATCCGGAAACCAGTTTTCTTCACCGTATTTTCTGCTCGTGTAGGGACTTGAAAATGGGGTATCTTGTAACACGTGTTGTCAACAAATTGCAACCGAAATCCGAGGCGAACTTTGTGTCTCTTTTGGCATAAATAAATTTGCATAAGCATTGCATGCATGTCGGCAGGAGCCCAGGACTCCGACTTTGGCCAACAGGACTCCGGATCTCTCGTCAGGGGAGCGCCACTGAGTGGTGCTCCAGCGGCAGCCGGAAGGGGCGGATCGGAAGGAAGAGGAGGGGGTCGGGGGCCGGGGGCCGCTGCGCTAAGCCTCAGCTGCAACTGCAACTGCGGCGGCAACGTGCCACTTGTTTAACGTGATTTGCACTCGCAACGAGCCAAATAAAGGCGGCCAAAATGGAATCAAACGGAGCGTGCTGCATACCTCCGGTCGCCGCCAAAAACGGGGAATCCCCACCTAGAAAAAAAGTACCCCGGGCATGAGCCCGTGGCTCCAGCCAGGCCACTAATGTTGTTAATGGCTGCTAAAATCGTTTGCCAATTGCCTCATTGACTCGACTCCCGTGCCGAAGCCAGACCGCAATTTAATAGACTCGAGACTGCAACATCCTCCGCCGGGGCGTTATCTGAAGACCTGCCTTCACCCGGGGTTCAGCCACCACGAAAAGTGCACTGGAGATGGGCGCGTGACACGAGGGGTTTTACTTAAAGATTTTTTATACAGAAATCCTGCTTAAAATTTAAGATATTTTATATTTAAAGCGAAATACATCTTAATCGGATTTATTTTATGTTTTAATTCAAGTTTATAGAAGCTCAGGCTCAGCACCTCCGAGTTAATTACCTAACCCATTCACGCCCTCATCTTCGTGGCCCTCCACCTCAGCAACTCTTGTTCTTCCGCTCACTTAAGGATTATTTTCACCCCGTCCTTCATCTTCATCCTTTATTTTTATCCGCTTTCCTCTTGGCTTTTATTTTGGCTAATGCGATGGCGTCGTTGAGGTCAACAATCGCTTAAACGCGAGTACGTGGCATATCTATGATTGAAGCTCCTGATTGCGGCCTCGCAGCGAACGTGTTGATTTCCAGCCATCCTCCTCTCAGTCCGAGCCCCTCCTCGTACTACGTGTCGTATACGCAATGCGACTGCAGGCGAAGCATTTTTATGGGATATGGCGGGCGGGGATTTGGAAAGTTTCTCTGAGGGAATGTGTGTGCCATAAATGGGATTACAAGTAGCTGGGTGAAGGAATAGAAAGAAATGGGACAGGAAGCCCAGAAGGGGTTTTATTAATAGGTTGATCTCAGAAGAAAATATAATCTGAAAGAAAGGATATATTAATGTAAAAGAAAGGATAATAAAATTTAGGCTAAATTAAGGGATTATGAATTTGTTAGCATTTATTTATTACATTAATAATAGGCCCAATCAAATGCGTTTGGATTAATTTCTCTTTTTAAAGTTTTTTTTATAAAGTTTGTTTACAAAACACAGCTGAAATTGCATGTCAGTGTGACCGATTTTGATCCATTTTGACATTTATCTTTATTTTTCTTGGTCACACTGGTTACCAAACGAAATAAATCACAATTTCGCTCACGGAATTCCGTAAGCAGTTTTCGTTGATCTTAGTACTAGCCTTTAGCATTTAGCATTTTGCATTTAGCCTTTAGCATTTAGCATTTAGCATTTCTCATTAAGCATTTCGCATTTAGCATTTAGCATTTCGCATTTGATGTTAAGATATCGTCGAGATTGATAAAATGAGAATTAAGTAAGAACGCAGACTAAGGTCACACTACGATTTGACAAACGAAAGAAAGACATTGAAAAGTTAAACGAGAAAGATAAAATCGACGAAATAGAGAATTATCAACATTGTAACCACAAAAACAAATTATAAACTTACAAAGAATTTATAAGAAAACGTTCTTATGCCATAAACTCGTAAGCCTAACCCCTGGAACACACCTCGTAGAGTGGAAAGAAGCTAAAATGCAACACAAATCACTGGAGACGATACTCTTTCAATTGCTGAATATACAACTGCCATAGATTATAACAACTCAGCAAAGGCAAAGGGGGAAGTGACTGCGACTTGCCATGGAAATGGCAATAAAAAAGTCAGCCTATTGTTTTTCGGGGCAGCTCAGCTTGATTTCATATTGCCATAAATTAAGCTGCCCGGCCAGATAAAGTTGGCCAAAGTCGGATAGGGAGATGGAAACAGTGGCAGCACAGACACAGCCATAGACACAGACACAGCCAGAACCAGAACCAGAGTCATGGATAGAGACAGAAAATAAACCTGCAATTTTACTGGGGGCCTGGGGCCACGAGAAGGGAGGTGGTAGAAGGGAGGACCTGAGCAAACCGCACGAAATTAAAGCAGTCAGGGGGCCGTGGAGATGGCTTAGTTGTGTGGCCAGAATCAAACAGACGCAAAAACCAAAAAACTAAACCGATGCAGGCCAACACCTATGCGGATGCAGACAAATATTGTAATGGCCTTTGGCCTCCGGCTCTGCCTCCCTTCTACTAGTACCTACCCTCCTCCACAGCCTTTATTTCTTGCTGCCATTATGCAATTTGTGGCAAGTTTTTGCAGCTCCTCCCCCTCTCGTGCCCCTCAAATGCGGTCAGCTCGGAAACTTTGGAAACAGTTTGAGGCGAGCCGGGTTCATAAATCTCCTTGCCACCCGGACGACTACGACGAAGCTTTAATAAAAAAAAAATAAAAAACTAAAATCTATCTCTCTGTCCATCGTTTTAGGTCCCGCCTTCTGGGGGCTCATCAATCCGGAGTGGTCGCTCTGCAACAAGGGTCGTCGCCAATCGCCGGTGAATCTGGAGCCGCAGCGCCTCTTATTCGATCCCAACTTGCGACCCATGCACATAGACAAGCACAGGGTGAGTTCCAAGAACTTGTAATTTAAAGGATTAGCTTGAAGATCATCAAAATAAATTTACAAAAATATTTAATCATATTTCTTACCTGCAGATATCCGGTCTGATCACTAATACGGGCCACAGCGTCATCTTCACGGCCGGGAATGATACGGTGGCCAACTACGATGGCATGCAGACGCCGGTGAACATCTCGGGCGGACCGCTATCGTACCGCTACCGCTTCCACGAGATCCACATGCACTATGGCCTCAACGATCAGTTTGGATCGGAGCACAGTGTCGAGGGTTACACGTTTCCGGCGGAGGTGAGTCTGAAGGCTGAACTTTCCCCCAAATAAAGTAGAAGGTTGCTCTGGACACAGTGGTGTCACTCTCAATTTCCGGCCCAGGGTGAGGCCTAAATTTAGCCTAGGACACTTTGACACTTGCTGGGGGCTTCGAGGATTCTATTTCTGCTCCGCCTGTCAACAGATTTCCCTCTTTAACAATTCAATTGTGCGCCTGAGTCGTCGGGGGGTGAGTGCGTGTGGGGAAGTTTTTCCAACTTTTCTTGCGTCATTTCATTGCCAGCCAGGCATTGTGTCTCCGCCAGTGGCTGTAAACTTGTTAGATCCCCGGCCTCCTCGCCCCAGCTCAAATATTTGCACAGATAAACGAGCGGAAGTGTATTTGATCAGCATTTAATGCAGCAAATGTCGATTTGTCGCTGGAGAAAAACCATAGGGGGAGGGGTATGGGAAAATAAAATAAATAACAAAGTCAAAAAAGTCAAGAGCGTGTCCTTTGTCTGGGAGTCCTCCCATCTCCAGCTCCAGCTCTCGACGTTATCATCAACGCTGCGCAACGTCGTCGCCAGGTTCAACATGTTGGAAATTCGCCCCACTTGTCTGGGGCTTTGATTTGCCTCCGCTTTTCCCTCGGCCTCGAGCGCATCATTCACACTTTTCCGAGTCGGGGAAAATTGAAAGGCAGCAAGGACTGCTTAAGCAGGTGAGGGAAGAGGCTTCGTGGTATTTTTTAAGAGTTTTTAAAAGGAAAACTGATTAATGTGACTCTGCCAATGTGTTTTTCCCTTCGAGCATGTTTTTTACATTTATTTATTTACTCCCATTATTATTTCCTTCGAGCATGAATGATATCTAAGAGCTGGCATCCTTCAGATTTTTCCTCAGGACCTGCTCCTGATGCCTGATGATTTTGTATTGTTTTATTTGTACATTGTTTTCGGGGCGGAGGAGGAGCAGGAGGACATATTTATGTGTCATATGGCAGGCGTTGTTGCGACTCGCTCAGACACCTTGTCTCCACCAACCCCCTTCTCCTCTTGCTGCCGAGTTTTCCCCTGCATTTTCCTGGAAAGTACACATGCGTGCTTCCCCTGCCCCCCGGTTGTTGTTTGTCAAATATGATTTAACCTCTCGGAGCCGGAGCCAGAGTGTTTTGTTCATTTTGATGTCAAGTTCACACACAGGCTCGCTTCAGTTGATTTGCGAGCGAGGACGTTATTAAAAACATGTAAATACCCGCGCTTCTTTGAAGGCAACATTTGAACAAAGGACTTTTGCCTGCTAGTTGGAAATTTATTGCCACAAGTAACTGATGATCCCGCCATTGACTGCCAAGGATATGTTGGGAATCTCTAATCTCTGACCCTGGCCAGATGGTCATTAATTGAAACACAAGCTGTTGCGGGTCAAATTAGTTAATGTCCAGTGTTAATGAACTCATAACTTTTGCCCTGCCGGCGCAGATTTATGGCCAGGAAAATGCTTATTTTTTTCAAGCAACTTGGCTTGATGTATCTTTTTCAATATAAATATCTGTATGAAGATTTATTTACTATCTTTTCATTAAGGGATAATCATTATTCTAGGACTAATTAGAGATTATACTAAATTCAGTATTGAAATTTAAGAGAATAGAATGGAAAATGTAGTGGAAAATAAGTATAACTTAGTAGGTTATTTTAAGAGAATTTAGAATTAAGAAATCAGCTTGATGAGTACCTTAAAACATAGTTTAAAACTAAATGTTGCATCTTGAAGTTTCAACCTATTTCATATTTATTTCAACAATACCTTCAACTCCATAAATATATAAATAATTAAAATTAACGATATTAGAATAAATAAATCCGTGGAAAATAAGTATAATTAAATAGAAAAACCATTCAAAACAAATTCTTGCAACAGAAACTTCTAATTTGCTCCTTAAAATATATTTGAATTTATTTCCTATTCCTTTATTTGTATTTTTTAAGTATATACAATTACCTACACCTAAGACTCTTGTGAAAATTATATATTATAATCTTTTGATTGCAATTTCCTAACTTCTGGCCGTCTGCCAGCTACAGCTACAAAGGCAAATTCCCAAAATCAAGATGGCTCTCTGGCGCGCTTTTAAGAACCTTTCGCCGGGCCAAAGAGTCCTCCGCTCCCGGAGGGTTAATCCTGTCGTGCGTCTGTCTGGTCCTTGGCCACTTGACTCGACTCGACTCGACTCGAGATGAGTTGAGTTGAGCCGCGCTGAGACGGGTTGAGTTCAGTTTCCCTGAGTGATGTGCGACACAGTTTTCATTTTCATTTTCGTTTTCATTTCCATTTCCATTTTCATTTCCATTTTCGTTTGGGTCGTCGTGCGGCGCTTTTGTCTGCTTTTCCAAACGATTTTCCTCCGGCTTCTCGCTGCTCTCTCCCGTCTCCCGTCTCGCTTTTCGCGGCAGGCAATCAAAAAGTGAGCCGCAGCTGCCACAACAAACTGCAACAGCAGACTGCAGACGACAAACAAATAACGTTATAAATCTGTTGCATGTCAGCAGTTGTGGGCCCTCAACCTTTAACCCCTCGGGGCCTCTTCGCCCTCTCCCGCCCCCTCAATGTCAACGCAAATTAATTAGAATACCGCCACGACCCGAGCGGGCTCAGTATTTCGTCTAAATTACCGCAACTAGCGGAATATCGCAGACTCCAATTTCCCCAGCCAAAGGAAACCTACTCAGCTCTGATTTTCCTCACTTGTGCCAACAATCGAGTGATTAAAACGCATTCTGGCAGCCTGCCCTCGCCCGGGCTCGGTTTGAGCCCAAAGTGACAAACAATTGCCAAGCTGAAATCGGATCCCAGGAGGCGGAGGAGGAGGCCAGCAAGGACGCACTTGACAAACTATTTTTAAACGAGTCGTCAGCTCATCTAAATAAAAAATCGGTAAATAAAGCCAAGCTTGGCAGGGATGAAAAGTCAGAGTTAGAAGACGGAAAATTTAATTGGAAATGGCCTTAAATTTGTATTAAAAAGGCCTGTGAAATATTTTAGAAATGGAAAAAATATAGAAATTTATAGAGCTCGGATGGAGAACCGAAAATGTTTCAGTTAAATTCAGTGAAAATATATTTTTGGCACCATAAAAAACTAAATACAAGATTTAAAACAACTAATTAATTATTTTCAGCCTCTTATTTTGGCTTGCCTTATATTTTATGTGATTTTATATAAGTTTAAATATATCCTATTAAAAATCGTATGTACATGCGCTTACAAAATCATTATCCCAAATAAATTCTCAATTTTATTTATTTTGCAATTAAAGCTTTCATTGGTTATTTCTTTATTTGTTTTAAAAATAAATTAAATAAATTTCAAGCAACTAATAATATTGTTCAACCTCCTTTATTGGCTTGCCTTATATTTTATATGATTTTAATTAAATTTAAATATATCTTATTAAAAATCGTATGTACATGGGCTTAAAAAATCATTGTGCCAACTAAATTCTCAATTTTGTTTATTTTACAATAAAAGTTCTCATTGGTAATTTCTTTATTTGCTTAAAAATAAATTCTTAAATAAAGTTCAAGCAACTAATAATTTTCTTTAACCTCTATCTTGCTCAATCTTTAATTCTTTATTATTAAAAACAAACAATTTGTAGCATTACAAGCCCCAACATCCAATTGATTCTCCTGCCAGAAACCTCTTCCCCCGAAAGTCGAGACTCTCTAAGGCAAACGTAGGGCGTACGTCCTCTGGCCGTAACGAAAGCCGCCTTAATGGGCCGCGCCTCACAATTTGATCTGCCCTAATGAATTCGTAATTGGCAATTTTAATTAATCCCCATGAAATCCGAACAAGATTGCAGCCGTGTCTTGGATTTCGGCAGCGCCGTTGTCATTGGACGCCACCTGAGGGGCCTCGGGAGGACTCTCCGGGGGGATTCTCAGGTGGTTTCTGTGGGCGTCCTTCGAGGTGCTTTTCCCGGGCCGCCGCCAATGCGTTATTTCTATTTGCAATGCACACTTGCCTGATTTTGATTTGTTTTGGGCCGCGGTAATTTAGCACTTGTCTTGTGGCTAAAATTTAATCACCATGGTGTGGTTACGTGGGGATTTTAGGCGTGATTTAGCGATGAGTTCGTGACGGCAACTATCGAAAGGGACTACCTCCGAGTCACGTGCCAAAGGGAACACTTAAAAAAAAAATATTAACAATCTATCAAAAGCCTAACAAACTTTGATTATCCTTTTTATTTTCTGACAAAGAGGAAGTCCTGGGTGATTTGTGTGTCCCCGAAATACGCACTTGGGAATTTTAACAGCATAAATTCAGTATTTTTCTACAATATAAATAAAACTAAGCAGTTATTCAATAGTTTTTTATTTTATAGAACCAAACCAATTGAAATCTAATCAACTATAAACAACCTGACATAAGCAATTAATTTTCACAAATTTAGATAATTTTCCCCCCAGTGTAGCAAGCCTAATGGACTCACCCACTTAACCCCCTTCGTTATGGTCAGATTGGGGGGGGCCTTTGACCCCCCTCGCTGTGGTCGGCAACCACGGGCAACCCAAACGACCAACAACCGACGATGGCTTAACCATTAATTTACGCGCTAACCATGAAGTACTTAAATATACAAATGTATCTGTGTCTCTCTATCTGTGCACTGCACTCGCACACACACACAGACACCCAGTGGGGGGCTGAGTGACTGAGCACGAACGAAAGCCAAAATATTTGCTGCTAATGAGGTCGTGCTGTAATTTCAGCAACCCCATCCGCATCGCCATCGCAATCCATCGCTAACCCCTTAAAGGGCGACCAGCGATTAAAGCGGGATTTTTTTTCTTCTTATTTTCTGGCGTTTTAAAACGCTACTAAGTCGTTAATGGGGCCTGAGTGGATTGGCGGAGGCAGCGGCTGGCGGCGGGTAATGAGTTCGGCGGAGTTCCTGATTGGATTACGAGGCCCAAGTAAGTGGGGTAAGTCAGCTGACTCAGGTGCTAAGGCGGCTTAAAGCTGAGGAGAGTGGAAGGAAGAAGGCTTTGAAAATATTAGTAAGAGTTGGTTTTTATTATTTATTATATTTTCTTAATTGGTTGTTAGTAGCTCTGCTGGCTAACTTTATATTTAGTAAACAGAAATCAGCTTAGAGTATTTTATGGTGTTTTTAGAATAACAAAGTCCTTGGGTAAAATATATTTAATTTATTTTAAGCATTTTTCTAATGACTAAAGACCAGAGTTAAATCCTTAAAATATGGTAATAGCTTTGGAAAACTATATTAGAAATTGTTAAAATTGCATTGTAAAACTTTATACAATAAAAACCCTCGATAGGACTTTGTATTTCTTGAAATATTCCATAAATATTTTATATAAATACACCTAGTAAAGGTATTATCATTACAATTCTCCCTTGTTATCCTAGAAGCTTTACCTTTACCCACTCAGCATTTCCATTTGGTCGCGTTTTGCTCATTTCGCAGCAGCCTCCTCTTATCCTTTAGTCGTTATCCTGACTGCGGCGAATGTGCAGGGCATAATTAGCAGAAAGTGCTACAAGTGCATTGGCCAAGTGCTCCGGCAGCCATGACAAACTGTGGCCAGAAATGTTGCGATCTAGGGGTCCTGTAAATCTGCTCCTGCCGGTGTGTGTGTGTCTGCTGGTGTGCGTGTTTGACAATGTCCCCAGTGCGTTGTTAAGCTAATTTGCTTCATTTGTCTAGAAAACTGACACAGGCGGACGATGGAGGCAGGGGGCCAGACATAGGCGGCAAAGTGTTGACATGAGGCCATGTTCTCGGCCTAAACCAGGACCTGCTTCTGCTCCTGCTCCTGTTCTTGCTTCTGTTTTTGCTTTTGCTGCTGTTGGCCATGGCCAATATTATCGTGCCCGGTCAGTGCAGCACGAAAGCCAAGTCAAGCGGCTGAAGGGCCAAGAATGCCTCTTCTGCCTGCGTCGTTCCACCTCCACCAACATGGAGTCCTGCCCCCCGAACCAATAAGACTGGGCTTACCTCGGCGCGGCAAAATATTGCGAACGGTGGGAGGGATGCAATTAAATCTTTATAAATATTTAGATAATTTTTATAATAATTAAAAGAAATATTTAAGGGTAGAAAAATTGATTTATGGCTTCTTGAGATTTTCCAAAAGCTGTATTGTCTGAAGAAGAATGTATCTTATCGGTTTTTATAAAGAATTACAGTTAAGCAGGGCTAGTAAATTAGTTACGACTAATCAGAAATCTGTGCTGATAATACTTACCTGATATTTGCTTATATATGTTGTTTGATAATTGATTTAATAGCTTGATAGAAGAAATATTAAGGTTAAGGTTTAAGTTATATATTTAATTCATTTTCAATAACTAATAAATCAAGCTAAGGTCTCACTAAATTTCACCCACTGTGCCATCCAGTTTATCGAGTATGGAAAGGGCGCCAGCAGGACCCACTGTGCTGGCCGGGCAAAGTTTCAGCAGCTGGCGTTGCGCTCCTGCTCCTGCCTGTCTCTCGTTGTCAGCTCTTGGGACGAGCAGGGCCAAAGGACGAGGGACGAAGGGACGAAGGACTCTGGCTAAAAGTGGGGGAAGGCACGGCTGGGAGCAGCGACTGGGCGGACTGGGGCCTCGGCTCTACGGTCTGTGTGGAATCCATGCAGTGAAAACATGTGTAATTGATCTGATTAAGTTGCCTTTGCTCTGCGTGTGTCTGTATGTGCCGGTGCTGGGTTTGGCGAGTGTGTGCTCGGGTGTGTGTGTGTGTGTGGAGCAAGAAATATGCCAGGAGCTTGCTTTGTTCAAACAAACAGACAGTGCGAAGGAGACGCTGGCGGTGACTGGAGCGGGGGGGCTCCCCTAACACCGCTTAGGCTTTTGGCTCTTTGCGTTTTGGCCGAGTTGTTGTCCGGCTATTTGCTGGTACTTACACTATTTTCCGTTTTCTGTTGTTGTTGCTGTTGCTGTTGCTGTCATTGGTGTTGGTGTTGCTGCTTTTATCCTGGGCCTCTGCTGCTTGTATTTATTTGCTTTGCCACAGGCTTTGGCTGTTTAATGAAACGGAAATATAACATTTTAGTTTGTGGTCAAATATTGTATATTTTCTCCTTGTTGTTGTCCTGTATTTGCTACTCAGCACACACACAAACACACACACTCGGGCAAATTAAGGAGAGCAGGGGTTCATTGCCTTTATGATTCAATTTCAAAGATATTAGGCCGAAGGTGTGAAAGCGTTCACAATTTGGTAAGGGCAAGTGGGGGCATAAATGTAAAGAAATTAAAGCTTACAGGGTTAGTTATTTGTTTATTAAATATAGCAAATATGTAAGGGGAAATTATAAATAAATATTATTTGAAGCAGGCTGCATTACCTAATGCTTTTAAGAATAAATATAAATAAAATCAAAAAATCTTTTAGGGAAATCCTTCACATTTTTAATTATTAATTAATTAAACAATTTAACGTTAGAATTCATTTTTAATCACTTCTACTTAGCACCCAATACCTCATTAAAAATATAATTAAACAAATTCGCACAGTCTAGCACAGTCTTAAAGCAAACATCGGACTTTTGAGTTTATAAACTTCCATTGCGTATTTTCCTCAACATTTTTAATTAGCCAACAAAAAGTGCCGGAAACTGCTGGCGCCATCTGGCGCTCAAGTGGCGTAGCTGCCCCGGCTTAGTTGTTCAGTTTGGTCATGCAGTTAACGCCCAGGATCTGTTCCTATTTTCGGTGCTCGGTGCCGGCGCAAGTAGCTTTTGTGTGCTGTGAGTGAACATTACTTATGCTCGGACTGCGGCCAGTCCTCGAGTCCTCGAGTCCTTGAATCCTCTAGGAGCGGTTTGGTCCTCGGTGCGGGGGCAGACGCAGCTTTGGGGGAACTACGGAACTAACCATCTTCAGTTTGCAACGGTCTCGTCAAAATTTCATTTGCATCTGCATTCCTAAAAATACATAACTATATGTACATATCGCACATACATATATGCAGGCAGACAGTGCGTTTCGGTAATTTAAAGTCATATAATGTGTCATTTATTGTAGCTTTTGACTTCGATTAAGTCGTTTAATAACTTTAAACTCTTTATTTTCAATAAAACCTAAATTATGAAGATGCTTTTATCGAAAGCCAGCACTGGAATTGAAGTTCATTGTCAATTTCAAACGATTTTAGTCCACAGTTATCGATATATTCGATTGCAAAGGAGTTTCAGTGCCAAAGTGTTTATTTTTTAAGTCAGCCATTAAGTCTAACTCATTGTTTTCATTAAACCTAAATTATGCAGATGATTTAATCGATAGTCAACACTGGAAGTAAGGTTCAACTTAGATTTCAAACGATTTTAGTCCACAGTTATCGATATATTCGATTGCAACGTTTGTTTTGCAAAAGAGTTTTAGTGCCAAAGTATGTATTTTTTAAGCCAGCCATTAAGTCAAATTCATTGTTTTCAGTAAAACCTAAATTATGCAGATGATTTTATCGATTGTCAACACTGGAAATAAGGTTAAACTTAGATTTAAAACGATTTTAATCGACAGTTATCGATATATTCAATTGCAACGTCTTTTCTATATTTTGCAAGGAGTTTCAGTGCCCAAGTGTGCATTTTTAAAGTAAGCCATTAAGTCAGAACAATAAAATCATACATTTTATTTGTATAATATATTAATAGGCAATTATCGATAAGCATTTCGATAGCATTTATCTGATATTTAGCTAACCTCACTTGGACTTGATACTCCGAGTGGAGGACAGTTGCGAAACGCACTGTACGCAGCCGAGTTCTTCATTTTTTGATAGCAACTTCTGTTCTATTTGCATTAGTTGCCATTTTTGCCGTACTCCGCTCCGCTCCGCCTCGCCTCGCTCCGTCGCCTCTTCGGGAGTGCTCCGGCAATTGCAACTTCACCAAACACTCGGGGAAAGGAACTTTGGGAAATTTTAATTTAATTTAATTTTTATTTGCCTTGCTGGGCACACATTAAAATTGCAGCATGTAGTTTTTTAATATTTAAATGCATGCCTCGCTGCCCCGTTCTTGCTGCTCTTTTCAGCCAGTTTCAGTTTCCTTTGGCTCCCCGCAGCTCTCGGGGAATTCCCAGGCCAGGGTTAAAAATCGAGGCAGGACATGTGCTGGATTCCGGGCAGGGTCCGGGCAGGATGACTATTAACGGCCCAGCGCCTACGGCCACGCCCACAGGCCAGTGCTCTCTCTGCTATTATTATTATTATTTTCACTATTGTCTGCAGCATTTCCTTCCGCTTGGTGCGTCTGGCCTGGTCAACCAGCGAGTGCAGGCTCACACACGCACACTCACTCACTCAGTCACACAAACACACACACTCTCGAATGCAGAAGAGGAGCAAACATATCCCAGACCGAAATCCCCCGAAAATCCATGTACACATGTTACACAATCTCACAAACATTTGCAGGGGATGCTCGAAAAGTAAATTCAAGGGGAGTCTGCTCTAGGGAAGATTGTTCTATAAATGGGAAAATATAGGGGAATTTATACAGATAAATATAGGAAATATGGATGGTTATTTTAGGGATATTTGATTAGATTTATATTTTAAATTCTCAACGGAAGGTTTGTCTATAAATAGAGAAATATTGGGGGAAATATTGGAAATATGGAAGTTTACTTTAAGGATATCTGTTTAATTAATATTTGTAATTTAAAATATTATATCTTTAAGAAAATTCCATTTAATAAAAAGCTAAACAGAAACTGAATTAAGGTATTCTGGATTTAGCCTTTCAATTTCCCTTGCAAATAACTTTAATAACCCTTTTATTTAGGATCTGTTTTATTAATTATTTTGTGCTGTTAAAGTTCATTAACTTTATTATAATTTATTTGTTATAAATAAACCTGTACTTAATTTAATTATAATTTAAATATATTTTATATCGTAAACCATCGATTATCCTTACAAATCTTTCGATAACCGATTAAGCCCGTCATGTAACCCTCGCTCTTCACTTTCCCTTGAAGATAACTTTAGGAACTATTTTATGTATGATGTGTTTCATTAATTATTGTTTGCTGCTAAAATACATTATTTGTATTATAATTTATTTATTATAACTAAACCTTTACTTAATTTTATTATAATTTAAATATTATTTATATCGCAAACCATCGATTATCCTTACAAATCTTTCGATAACCGATTAAACCAGTCATGCAACCCTCGCTCTGAGCCTTTGCTTTAGGATTCATTTGTGGTGTCGACTGCTGCTGCCTCTTCCGTGGCCCCTCTCCTTCTCTGCCGCTTTCTCTGCCTCTACTTTACCCCTTTCTACGCTCCTTTCTCCGCCCCTCTCCCACTGCTCTCTTTTGATTCTTCTCCGTCTGTAGGCGTGTTGTTGGCGACGTGAAACAAAAGTGCAAATGCACATGGGCGGTGTGTCAGAGAGCGAGTGAGTGAAGGAAGGGGGGCAGCAAGATTTAGCAGCTAAGAGCAGCAGACATGGCTCCGTCCCTTTCTTGGCCCTTTCGGTGTCTCGGCTAAAAGCAAAATATTTGTTGTTTATGCTGCTTGATCTTCCCTCCGCAAACGTGTGAGTGTTTGCCCACGTGTATTTGTGTTTGTGTGCATTTTGTTGATAGTTGGGATTATTTTGGGGCAATTTATGCGAAACAAGGCGAAAGCCTTGGTTGACCCCCTTCGGCCACGCCCCCTTGTTGTGCCCTGGTGTGTGTGTGTTGTCACCGCTTTTGTATGCATTTGGGCTTAAATTGAGCAACAATAAAGTTTTGGCCACAGCACACAAGAAATAAAGAACGAAGGCAACACCACACAGCACAACAGCGCAGAGAAAAAAAGAGGACTCTCCAGTCCTTAACTATATATGCACTTCTCTTTCTATCTGCTGCCATCTCTTCTTTTTACCGAAAGTTTATCCTTTGTTTTTGCAGATACAAATATTCGGATACAATTCCCAGCTGTATGCAAATTTCTCAGATGCCCTCAATCGCGCCCAGGGAATTGTGGGTGTCTCCATTCTGCTGCAGGTGAGTAAGCCCCGAAGGTGCCTTGCAAATTGCTATCGATAAATTGATTATCGAGCGATCGAGCGGTTTTAGTCGAAAGTTATAAAGAAAATTCAGAGAAATAGTTATTATATTGAGATAAATTTATTTATTTATTTAACAAATTAAGCCTAGCATACAATGTTCAACTTAATAATTATTTAACCGGGCTCTATTGGGATATAAAAAGTTATCGATATATAAGCGATTAAAACGGGTTCAGATGGTCACATTTTAATCGATTTTTATCTATAGTTTTGTAATTTATTTATAATTTTATAAATATTATTTTTTTAGAAAATAATCGATTAATGGTTTTGTAATTGTAAATATATCTATAAAATAGATAAGCGATAGATTCAATAACAGCGTTATCATCATATTTATGTTATTTTATTTATTTTAAACCTTAAAAGCTGCAAATTTTGAATGCACCCTTTAAGGAATTAAACTTATACCTTGAGAAGTAGTTTTTAAATCTTTTAATCCGTTCCACAAATGAATACTTATATAAATTATTCGATTATTTCGATAACTAATCGCAATTGTGATAGATTCAAGAACAGCGATAACATCATATTTGTATTATTTAATTTAATTTAAACCTTCAAGGAATTTAACATATATCTTGAGGAGTAGTTTTTAAATCTTTTAATCCGTTCCACAAATGTACACTAATATAAATGATTCGATTATTTCGATAACAAATCGTAAAAGTGCGTCAAATTTGCCCTAAAACTTAAGAAGTAAAGATTTCCTAGCAATTAAATTTTAGAGATCTGAAAATAATACAAAATTATAGCTTAGTTATAATTATAATTATAATTTTTTGACCCAGCTTGGTGACCTCTCAAACGCCGAGCTCCGCATGCTCACCGAACAGCTGGAGCGCATCCGCTATGGTGGCGACGAGGCGTTTGTGAAGCGGCTCTCCATCCACGGCCTGCTGCCGGATACGGATCACTATATGACCTACGATGGATCGACAACGGCACCGGCCTGCCATGAAACAGTCACCTGGGTGGTGCTCAATAAGCCCATTTACATAACAAAGCAACAGGTGGGTTTAAACCTTATAAATTACAAATTAAATTAAATTTCTAATACAAAGCGTAAGAAACCTGGGACAAAGTAAATGTCAAGAACTCATTTTTTCCAACCGAATTCATCAAGTTGCTTCTCCATTTCGAGGACGAAGGCGAAAGCGAAGGCTACTCCTCCCCCACGAGCTTTTTGAGTGATGAGCACCTTAATGTTTGTTAATTAGTATACAGTGCTCCGATGTCCGCCGCTCGCTGGCTGTCTTCTGTTTTATTAGCTAATTTCATTTAAGTTTTAAATTAAGTTGCCGCCGCTGGAGGAGCAACAAAGTGGATAGTGTCCATAACTCAAAGGAATGGTGAAAAAACACACACACACCGAGTGGGACAGATAGAGATAGAAAAAAGGAAGGAGAGAGGGCACAAAAAAAATTCAACACAAATGTTTATTAAGTGCAGTGCTGTAATAAAGACGCCAAAAGGACGAGGCAAAGGATTCGGGAGCGGTTGAACGTTGGCCAGCAGCGGCATACGTGTAAACAATGTAAACAGAGCCAGCAAGAGGGAGAGAGGGAGACGGGGGAGGCAGAGGCAGTGGCAGACAGAGACAGGGACACACACGGGCTGCAGCAGGCAGACTCATAAAAACTTCAACAAGCTCAATGGCACCCATGGGCACATGATTACAACTTGTGGCAGCCGTGGAGGACCCAGGACTCCGGTCCACGACTCCGTAATTTACTGGCTGCACCGCACACGAAAGACGAGAAAGAGACGGGCTGTGGAAGCCATAGAGAGAGAGAGAGGGCCGATGGCGAATGCACCTTGCTGGCAAAGCATAATTTACCAAATTAAAGTAACACCCGTGGACCGAAAGGGGCAAGGGTGGGTGGGTGGATAGCACAGGAAGCTGCGCGACATGAGCTGAAATTGCAATTAACCCATTAACGTGCACTCCGGAAGGATGGTGGGCGCAAGGGTTAAACGTAAACTGAGTCACGAAGCCCGGAAAAGTCACCAGTCGCTATGTGTAATTATAATGTAGAGCGGGTTAGAGGTCTAGAATATTAAAACAATAACTATAGCTAAGGACTTAAATGCATCAACAAAAATTTGGCAGGCTTAATATATTTTATGCATTTTTAAACAAAGAAAATGTTTGTCTTTAAATTTCCAGAACTAAATTGTCATTTATAAATGAAGGCCACACAGTTTTCTAATATAAACCTAGCAAATTAATTACAAAATATAATTCATTAAAGCAGCTTTCTCTTTGAATTAACTGCGGCTTCTGCATTTAATTGCAAGTTCACTAACATTAACCGCAATCCACCTAAGAACAGGCTTTAATCCTTGAGTGCCATTTAGTGTTGCATACTTTCGGGCCAGGCGCACACACACACACACGTACGCAAGTATCGAGCGTAATTCACACTTGAACGGGCACTCCCCGCGGAGATCCGCTCAGAAACCCTTAACCCTCTGCTGCCACGTCGCTCGGAGCTCTCCGTTCGTCGCTCTCCTCAATCAACATCAACCCGGCCACGTTGTCGTGAAAAGCGATTTTGGCGGAAGTCAATTGATAAACAGATTGAGTAGATTAAGTGTTATTGACTCGTTGTTGTTGCCGCTGTCTCATCGATGCTGCTGCTGCTGCTGTGTGTGTGTGTGTGTGTCTGGGTCTCACAGGATATTTTTCCTTTTCCATTTTTTTTTTCGTTGGAATTTTTTGCTCGGCGAGCGCTTATTTTTAGGATTAGCAATTTGTGTCAAGCGTGATTTTTTGCCAAGTAGGATCGATGATTGCTGCGCTGCTGCTGCTACTTGTGTGCGAAAAAGTTTATAATTATGCACGTTAAATGCTTGGCAGACTGCCTGAGTAGAGCGGATGGATGGATGGATGGGCTGCCGAGCTTATCTTCATCTGCGTATTGCCATTGTTGATCTACTTCCGTGTCTCGAGGGTGGGATTGATTGGAGAAGCGCTAGGGAAATTGTGCCTGCTTAAAGGAAGCATTTAATGAGATTATAAAGCCTTGTTTTGAAATTTTAGATGGTAAATAATTTTAATATTATATAAAAGGTGACACACCCTGCGAATGCGTGCACCGAAAAAAAAAACAAGAGTTTAACCTTTCTACGCGTTGTCTTAAAAGTAAACTCAAGTAGTATAACGGGTTTAGTATAAATTTTATACTTCAAAATATCAAATATATACTACAAAGTATAATTTTTATACTCCAAAGTTTCAATTGTGTATTTTCGAGTATTATTTTTATACGAACCTACATCGAAAATTCGATAATATATCGCGTTAACTGGAAGTTAGTGTTTTTCTGTTTGTCGCGTTAGTGATTATTCTGAAGTCTTGGTGCAGATGAGTATAAAATGTATACTTTCGTAGTATCAAATTAATGGGCATCTTGTTAAGAAATTTTAATACTCAAGAGTTTAGAATTCATGTAACAATAGTATAGTTTCTATGACGATTTTTTTTTGGGTGTACTTATTTTAGGGAACATTCTAAATATATCTGACTTACTTAATAAATGTAGACGAGCATATAGCAATGATAATATAATTTCTTAATAAAATAACCTTACTTATAATGATGGTCATTATTTTTCCAGTTGCACGCCCTGCGGCGCTTGATGCAGGGCAGCCCCGACCACCCGAAGGCGCCCCTGGGCAACAATTACCGGCCGCCACAGCCGCTCCTGCACCGGCCCATCCGCACCAACATTGATTTCAAGTCGACGAAGACGAACGGCAAGGCCGCCTGCCCCACCATGTACCGCGAGGTCTACTACAAAGGTAAGTTCAAGTAATGTAAATTATAAATATGTAAATAGCTATGAAAACAATTTAGAAGAAACCTATACAACATACGTAAATGTAAGACTGTGTAGAAGGTAAGAGTAACAGCAGTATACCAGAATGCACACTACAGTAGAGTATCAGCAAAGCATGAACAGACTGCAGAACAAAAGCAGAGGAACAGCAGAACATAAGACATAGGCCAAGCGCTGAAAGCTGAAAGCGGAACTTATTGCTGAGATTATAAAGCTCCGTACTCAGCCACACGAAAAGTGTTTCTAAGCAGTACGATAAAGCGAGAGAGTGAGTATTGACCTCTCGTTTTGGCTCAATGCTTAGGAACACTTTTCGCGTGTCTGAGTACGGAGCTTAAGCGAGCTGATAACTTCAAAGCTCCTCAGCTGGGATTTTTTGGTTGCGCACACCGACAGCTTGAACTGAAGCTGATGCTGACTACAAATAAAATTAAATGAACATCGAAAATCTACTAATTTGGCTGATCGTTCCTATGGCAGCTATAAGATATGAGTCCGATTTGAATAAAATTTGAAATGTATGGCTATATTTCAATTAAAAGACCATTTACTAAGAGTTAAACTGATATCTTACAAAACAAATGAATATCGGCCCATTTGGCCCGATATTTCTTATGGCAGCTATATGATATAGCGGACAGATCTGGCCCGTTCCGACTTATATACTTTCTGTAACAGAAATAAGACTATCTGCCAAGTTTCATTCAGATAGCTTTAATACTGAGAGATTTCACCGTTTAACGTTTTGGCTCCCACTTCGCAACACAATAAAATCAGCTTGAGCTTGAACTGCAGCTGATCAGCTCAGCTGAGCTTTCAGAGTGCGCACTTTCAAGCAAACAGAGAGTTTGATTTTTCGAGCTGAAAGCTCTCAGCAATAAGTTCAGCTTTCAGCTGCTAGTGTGCTCTTGGCCGTACAGCAGCAGAGCAGAAATTAGCAGAATAAGAGGAGTATACATAACAGCAGAGGATCAGTAGAAGTAGACGGAAACAACAGCAGAGAGACAGAAAAGTAACATCGAGGTAACAGGAGAGCGACATTCGGAGAGAGACGACAGCAGCATCAAGAGCAGAAAAACGAAGCAGAAGAAAAAAGACGAAAACAAAAAAGAAATCTTGTAATCTTTCAATATCTTATACTTTGCTAGTTAATCTAAAACTTATACATAATAATAAAATCGAGCTGAGCTAATAACTCCGCTTACATACATATAAATTAATTATCGCTGTCTCAGATCTTTAAAATTAATTTTTATCTTCATATTTATTAGCAAGTTCTTTGACTTACATTTTACCTCTTTACCTTATTTCCCCCTTTCCAGCGACCAGTTGGAAACAGAACTAAAACCCAATGACGTAATGGCGTAACGCAGCATAACGTAAGCGTAGGCGTATGACGTAAGTAGCGAGCGGCGTGCAACAGGAGCTTCCACTAAACATACATATAAACATGGCCATGCCGAGGATTAAACGGAGGACGAGAGCGGGAAGACAAGGAGGGAAGGATCAGCGAAGGGCGGAGCAGTGGCCAAAATGGCGATTGGAAATAAACACACACACACATATATAAATAGGCAGAGAATAAACAAAAAGGAATAATATCGATAGCGTTTACGATTACGATAATTAGCATTAAATGTGCATTTTTTTGTCTCGAAAATCCCGAAAATCAATCAGACCTTGATTGCAGTCAGCCGGGGTAACTGTACTCTTTTTTTTTTTGAGTGTGCGTAGCGTAAGTACCATAACGATAACGATAACGATAACGATAACGATAGCATAACCAGGCGTAATAACCATTAATGTAATCCATGAAAACCGAATAATAATGTATATTTAAAGTTAGGCCCGAGAATGTGAAGTGGAAAAAAGATCAAAATAATAAATACGGTGTACGGAGAGAACTAGTATCGCTGGCTGGCAGGCGGAGTGTTATGGCAGGCATTATGCAAAACCCACCCAAAAAATAACAGACTTTAGGTCCACACATACAAGTATATGTCGGTGGATTTCTACATAAAAAGAAAAAATAACCGTTTGTATTTGCCCCGTAATTGTGTATAGACAGGCTGCTCCTTCTGCGTGTGTGGGTGGTGAAATTAGGTAATAATAATAAAACCCAAACATGGAAATGAACCAAGATCAATGGGTAAAAATAGTTATAAAACGTGCATTATAAAAATATATATTACTTTTAATATATATATTTTTTTTGATTTAAATTCCATTATTTTAACAGCACTTTTGGAATATAATTTACAGTATATAGGTTAAAAATCCATTAAGATGCTTTCTATTTACAAATTTACTTTATTAAAGTTAAATTAAGATCATTTTCTTTCACTTAAATAATTCAAATCCCCTTAAATACAGAAAAAACTGCGAGATATCTTACGCTCAACCCTATATCAATCTTTAAAATCACATTTCGGCTTTTCTATTAGCTGACACATTTAATCGAAAATTTTAAAATTATGATTTTTTTGACATTTTTAATACGTAATCCCAAATGTGGAGGCACCGCCGCCGCTAACGTTGGCAGCGTTGCCGCAAATGCGTGCATTTTGCATTTTAAATGCACTTGACCGCAGCGGCGTCCACTGTTCCGCCAGTTTCCCACCGGCTTGTGTAACCGGGGACCTTATCAAGCCAACTCGACCAGGACCAGAACCAGAACCAGAACCAGAACCAGAACCACCCCGGACCCAGCCTGGACCGCCGCCCGGGGATGTCAGGCTGTCGCTTATCGAACGGCAAATGCAACATGAAACCACAAAATCTGTTGCGGTTATTTAAAATCACGTTTAAATGCGAAAGTGCAGTCGCTTCGGTTGGGGGGGGTCCCACTTTTTTTCCCCCCTTTTTGCCCAGTATTAAAATCAACTTTTTAATGGCCGAAAGGAAAATGATTACGTATACGCCGCGTGGCCAGGGACATGGCCGAAAACTGGCCAAAGCTGTATAACTTTTTTCGGGCTCCTGCCCCGCAACTCTCTCCTAAATACCCCCCCATCGAAATCACATAATAATTTGTATAAATATTTGCATTATTTGCCCGAGTTGACATTTTTGCACTTGTTTTTGTGCATTTCGTACTGGCATTCGGCTGAAACTTTTCGAGCTCTCTTTGTTTCACTTTGTTGGTGTTCAGTTTGTGCATTGTGCTCCGCTTTTTGTTTTATTTTGGTCGAGCATCAGGGGATTTGCCAATGGGAAATTATTACTTAAATTAATACATGGCAAGTGTAATTTATTTGAACGAGTCCGGAGGCAGCTGCTGCCCGGAGCGGATACCCTGCAGGTTTTTCTTGGGGAGAGAAGTGGTGAAAGTTATTTTTCCACAAGAATTTTGGGTAGTTTTTAAAGAGATAAAGTTCTATATATATTTAAAAATGTGTTATTTAACTTGGAAACTGGGGAATATATATTTATCTTAATTTCCAAAGTTTTCAAGCAAAAATTTCAATAGTTTCGTATCGATTCGATAATTAATCAACGATTTATTTGGTTTAAAGCAAAATATTGGTCTTAACCCCCCCACTTGTGAGGGTATCTTTGATTGCAATCAGAAAGCCACTCTGGTGACCTAATTAGCCCGGCCAGGGAATGGCCCGGTCCATCAGTTTATTTGCTGCAAACTCAATTCCAACTTTGGCTGGCTTTCAATCAATCAGATGGTCGGGCGGCGGGATGGCAACTCTGGCCAAACTGATTTGCGGTGAGTTGTGCACGAAGTTAT
Source organism: Drosophila asahinai (assembly GCA_008042795.1). Lineage (NCBI taxonomy): Eukaryota > Metazoa > Arthropoda > Insecta > Diptera > Drosophilidae > Drosophila > Drosophila asahinai. The sequence goes on along the minus strand of VNJZ01005700.1, from coordinate 78,949 downwards.
GTTGCAGGTCAGGGCCGGACCGGGCCGAACCGGGGCGGGTGTTGACCACTGCATCTGGCCAGAAGGACCAACGGACGGGGCTAACCTGACACATATTGGCGCAGACCGCAGACTCTGAACGGATGCTGGCACGAAATTAAGCCCTGGCCCCCCTTCTTAATTCATTTATTACTCCAAAAAAATAATAGGGTAGCTTGTAGTCCGTCACTTTGGTGGAGAGGAACTACCATTTTATCGCTGCCATAAAAATTGCGGCTGAAAGATTTATAGACGCCGTCGAACCATTTTTTTCTCTTTACTTCATTTCATTTTCATGCATATGCAGTGGCGATTGCAGTCGGCCATTTCGGCTATTGGCCATTTTGGTGATTATTTTTAATACATTGAAGGCGTGGGTGGACTCCTGGTTGGTATCCTGGTTTCCTGACCCGACACACAGATAAAAGACTACATCGATCATGGCAGCCGGAGCGCAAGCAAACCTATTCGGAGCAGACCTGCAAATATTGCAATTTGACAAAGTGACAAATTCCCGGCCATTCGTTTATGTTGAATACAGAATGAAAAGTCGACTGGGGATTATCCTGTAAAAAAAGAGAGTAAATAAAAAAAGCAAAAGAACATCTAAAAAATATTCAGCAGGGCAGAATTAGTTTTTGGCTTTGCATATTAACTGAGTCTGAGTCTGACTGAGCCTAGACTTATGTTACTTTTGATGTAATATTTTCTGGTATTTATATTTATTCTATTCTATTCTATTTATTTTATATTTTCAAGTGCTTTTAGTTTAAACATTTAATTTATACAATCTTGCAATATATCAGTTTTAAACATTTAATCAATCCATAACAATATCAGATTTTTTTATATATTTTCTTCTTACTTAAATTGACCTTAGATTGTATTGCATCATTTACTAAATAGTAAATTCATAATGCCAAGACCGACATTAAGTAAATTAATTAAATGTTCAGCCCTCAAACGTTTCGTAATCGCAATGTGGCAGTGAAAATTCTTGAACTGATTACGAACGGCTTATGGCGTCTACCCGGAAAAGGGCTTATGATGTAACAATGTTCCAGGGGATCAGGGTATCAGGGTATCAGGGCAACAGGGGACTTTCTCGAAGCATTATCATATCTGGTTCTTGTTGCTTGTTTTCTCAAAACCCGAACCCAAACGGCAGATGAGCAGGCACTTGGCCGGCCGACTGGTTATGCAAATTCAGACCCGAGAATCACACCCACTCACCCACTCACCCACCCATGGAGGCCGCCGCAAGAGACTAATTAAATTATGGAAATTAAATTGAATCGAGCATATTTGTTGTTTGCAGTTCATAAATTTCCGCAGCTAAACTGTCCGGAGCAGCTAATGTGACGCCGTGTAAATCATTTTACAATAAAACGCACAGCATAGCAGAGGCAGCAGCAGCAGCAGCAACATGCACACTTAATTATGACATCATTAATTTTTAATAATGACAATTTTGCGACAATAAATCACTTAACTAACACAAATGCGCACAAGCGGCGGCCATATGCATGAAATTAGTGAACTTTAAACAATGCAAAGTGCGCGCGCCCTTGGTAGTGGTGTGTGTGTGTGCGGTGTGTTAAGGGTTAAGGGTTAAGGGTGTGTGTGCGGGCGGGTGTGGATGAGCAAATAAACAGATTGACTGTCCCCATTGCCTTGTCCTGGCATTGACTGATGGCGGCCAGGATGAGGATATGCAGAGCGTGCACAGGGCGGCGATTGCGAGTGCCCTGCATGGGATGAATTTAATTAATCTCGCTACCGTCAGTTGCACACAATTGCAATTAACTTGCAACACTCGCATAATTACAGGCGACCTCATGTTTTGCTACTTATCAGCATCAACATTGACCCAGCGACAGGCAGCAAAGTAATGGGAATAAATATTAGACTAGAGAGTACCCTGTTTAAACTGAAAAAATAAATAAGTATTCCCCATTATCTTGAGTTTTAAATACTTAAAATTCAGCATAAATATTAATTAAATATATCTAGCATACTTTCGGGTTGCCTATAATTTGTATTAAAATTAAATTTAAATATTTAACTACTTAGAATTAATTTAAAAATATTCCCTAGTCGCCTATACCCTCTTATAGAGATTACACTGAGCGAGAAGCTTGCCCTGACACATGCCTCGTCCTTGTCCGTCTGCCTATCTGCCCCTCTCTGTGTGTGCGTGTGTTTATAAAGTGTGTGTGCGAGTGTGTTGCGCAGTGTGCGGGCAGTGGTTGGCTCATTGGTCATTTGGTTGCAGCTCGGTTGGTGTTAGCGGTTGCTCGTCATCGTCATCGTCATCATCAGGGGCTGATTGCGAATGTTGTTGCAGTTGCTGCTGTTTGTTAATGCCTGTAGAGCACAAAGCTGCTGCTGCTGCTGTTTCCGCTGCTACTGCTACTGCTACTGCGCTGCCTTGCGGTCAAGTGAGGCACCTGCCGCCGCTTCCTCTCCATCAACCCCTTTTCCGCCAATGTCGCTGCAAATTAACATTTTGTAACGCGTTTCGGTGGCCGCCGTGTTTTCATTTCACACTTTGAGTGTGTGTCCCTGTGTGTGCGACATGCATTTGACACAGGAACTGGACAAGGCAATTGCCCAGACCACGCCCCCTTGACCAAAACCTATCTGCGGCCCTCCAGCCTCCACTCCATTCGCTCCTCTGGCAAATTTGTTGTATTTGCGCCTGATTGCCAAATCAAATATTTGGAAAACACAGTCAGAAAAAATTGCCAAGAAATAGTGATGATTATAATATATTTAATATTATTTATAAAGACCTGAAGGACTTGGAGCAAGATGGTGAAAGTATTTGGTTATAGAAAGACTCTTTAATTTAAATATATCAAGATTCAAGGCACTTATACATTTTTTATTTTGGTTTTTATATAGAAAGAAAATATTTTAAAAGGTTTTCCTTATCTTAAAAAATATTATTTTAGAATATAAGGCATCCAACAATTTGTTTTATATTGTTAAACATAATTAGTTAAAACCAATAATTTTTAAACATTATTTCAACTATTTTCCACCGTGTACCCCATCGTAGAGGTCAGCAAATAGGAAAAGTGGACGATGAGGTTGGCTTCCATTTCACACATAAATAAATAATAGAGTTACCAAACGAAGGAGAGCAAAGGGTCGCACATTTTTGGATTTCAATTTGCCCAAAAACTGTTTAATTCGCACAAACAAATTTGGCCGGAGCTGTGCTCACAATCCGCTGATTGTTGGGTAAATTCTGTTGATTTCTTGTTTGCACAAGGGCCCCGGAATAAACCACAAACAAAAAAATAATACACTCACACACGCAAACGAGCTGGAAACAAAAGGAGTACGAGTATAGTGAATGAATGATAACCTATATCAAACTAGACGATATCTACTGTAACTAGGCAGAGAAAATAATAAAATAACTAAGAATAAACACACTCCTCTCCAGAGTTTACATGGGGAGGAGTTCACTTAGCCGCGTAGACAGTTGTAAATTTTTTTGGAGCAGCCCAAACTCCACCGAATAATCCTACATATAGAGTACATATAGTGTAATTAAACGTATATACGATATATTCATCACATAGTGAAACCAACTAAATGCTTTGTATGTTTAACGAACTAAGTAGCGAAACCAAGGCGAACACCAAGTGTGTAGTGTAAAAAACGAACGGACAGCCGAAACAATATATATATGATTAAAGGATATACAGCTTGCCCCTTGTTGTGTGTTTAAATCCCTCGAATATAGTGCTATATATACCGACATGTGTAAAAAGATTTGCAGGCCACAAATTATATATAATTATATACAAACAGCCCTAAAACAATATATATGTATATGAGGACAACAAATATACGACTATATATATATATATATATAAACGAAAGCGTTTTTCCACTTTTTTGTCTCTGCTGGGGTCTAATCCCCGGGCCAGGAGGAAATTACCTGTAACAGAGCAACAATTACTTATTTCCGAAAGCCTTCACCCCGCCGCTTTAATGACAAAAGCCCAAGGAGGCGCAGGATAATGGCGGGGGCCGCCAGATCCTGGCACAGGTAAGCACACACACACACACACTCCTCTGGCAACAAGGAAGAAAAAAAAACTAATTTCCGCCACGCCCACCGTGCAACAATAAAGCTGCGTTGTCGCCATAAGAGGAACAAAAATTAAAAAAGATGCAGCCAAAAATAAGGGAGAGCTTGAAGATACCCTGGACTTTAGTTAAGGTTACTTATTATTTTATTTTAAAATATATTTCTAGGAAAGTGCATATTTATTTATTTAAATATAAATCGAACCCAATAAAGCTCATGGCTATAACTTTGAATTTAATTACAGTTCCCCTTGCCAATACCCCATAAATTTCTCAGGTAAATTATATGGCAAAATGATCCCCCATCTGGACTCTCTCTGGGCCTGTAATCAAAAACGATGCGCTGGCCAAACAACATTTTATTTAATAGTTTGCTTTGGCGCCGCCCAGAAAATTAGACGCGAGACTGCGTGGGCGGGCAAAAAATAAATAAATATAATAATAAGATGATAAAATGGATTTTCGTGTTGGCCGAGTTTATGCGTTATGGTGCCGCTGCCGCTGCCGCTGCCAGACGATAAAAATCTCTTTCATTTCCCATTTGAATTTGCCGGCGAGGCATACGCGTCTTATCAAGGCATAAAAAACGAGACAACGGGAGTAGCGAAATAAATGCCGGATATCCTGGCTCTGGTGCGCAGCTTCCTCCGGTCTCCAGCCCCTGGACGCGGACCGGATGCGGCGGATATGGGGACTCGGGGCTATGGGGGATTCTCGGATACTCCGGGGCCGGGGCCGGGGCAATGGGGCTCCGAAACAGCCGTGTTAATAGGCAGCGGCAAATTTGTTAAGCAAACGCCCCCGTGGACTCCCCGAAGGTCCTAAGTCTTGGCTTTAATAGATTTGCCACATTTCGATTTCGGCCGAGTTCAATGGCCATTCCGCCGGCCGGACTATCGATTATTTCGCCAGCCTCGATTTTTCTCCCTCTAATTTGCGGCTGCCGTTTTCAATTTCACGGGCAAACACAAGAGCCCCTAACAAAAAAAAAAATAAAGAAAGCAACAAATAAAAGAGAAAAAATGCACACACAAAAAACGAAAAGAGGAGACGATGACGTTCCCAGACATTTCACTTTTCCTCGCCTGCAATCGGATTACACATGCAAAACAAAAAGGAGGAGCGATGGCCAAGAGGAAGCCCCCCGGAAAAACAAACACAAGCGAAACACACACAATTTCGTTACTAAAAAGCGCCGCAGAATCAAATCGAAGCCGATGCCCAGTTGCCCAGCTGCCAGCGGGAAAACCTTGGGGAAAAGCCAAACTATGAATGCGCTCGGATCGGATTACCTACATATGCAAAAGGATCCCCGAAGCACTAGTCCAAGGGTCGACTTTCACTCGTTAGAGTTTTATATTTTCTGTATTTTACTTGTAGCTACTAATTGGTGAAAATTAATTGGGGCTCCTTTTATTTTTTAGTTGCAACTGAGGCACCTTGAGTTTGGGGTTTTGTTCATTTAATTGGCGTAGAAAAATGTTGATTATTAAAAAGTTTAGAGTATCTTGTATTTAATATTTTATTTTGTCATTTCAATCACAAAAGAAGTTGAATCAAGAAATGTAATTTAATTGTTTCTAAAAAGGGTTTAAACTTAAAATAAATATATATTAAATACTCAATACTAACTTGATAAATTATAGGCAATCGAAGTAAGTCAAGGGACTCTTTTAATATTTTATAAATTACTTAAGCTTCGGTAGTCTTTATTTTCCTTCCATTACAGAGAGTATTTTTTACAGTTTTTAATTTGTAAACATATCCATATGAATATGTTTTCTATAAAGTACATTTTACAGAGCCTGTAGAAATAGTAATTTCTTTCAATTTTACCATCGTTATGGCCAATAATAAATGGGAAAATTAAAAAATAGGAAATTCATAGTCAGAAGCCTTGCTTAGTCATTACTTTTCCTTAACACAAAATGGAAATCTGACCGCATGTCTACACTTTTCGATTTTCAATGGAATATTTGTGATTTTCTTGGGCAATTAGTTTGTGGTATATTCATTTTCGGGGCCACTTTCGATTAGGGCCGCTTCCTCCCTGGACCGCAAAGCTAATGGACCCGGGATAGGATTCGTGCTCCGACTGGGACTCGGACTCGTATTTGGATTCGGATGCGGGGCTGTCAAACGCGTGGCCGGCAAATTGGAAATATGAAAACTGCAAACTGAAAACTGGAACTGGGAGTGTGATTGGGAGTGTGTGTGTGGTGTGTGAGAGGAGGTGTAGGAATCAACAAACAGGCAGGCAGGCAACCAAGGACTCCCGACAGGTGCTGGACGGCTCCTGGCCTCGGAGGCCGGATGTTGCAGCTGCAGCAGGAAGTGGCAAGGAGGGGGGGGCCCGAACAAAAGAGGAAATTAAAATATGCAGACCGAAAACCGCGCGTTTTGAATTTTCGCGCGTTTTTGGGCCACGCTTTTGCATAAATTGCAGCCGGACGAAGTGCCTCCGCCCATGCCATCGCCATCGAGCGAGAGAGCCATGTATCATCAAAATATGCAAATCTCGGGCATTCGGATTTTGGATTTCGGATGCGGACTATGGCAATGGGTTACGGATTCAGCAGGGTTCGGGATTCGGTGTTCGCTGCTCGGTGCTCGGTGCTCGGTACTCGAAGCAAGGGGCCACGGGCTACGGGTCACGGGTCATGGGTCACGGGCCACGGGCCACGGGTGTTGCCCGTTCGCTGTTTGCCGTTTTGGGCCCTGCCCCCGCCGGGCAACTACTAACAGTAAATAATGCCGGGGCAATACGGATGGATGGGCGGCACCATCGAGACCTGGCCAAAAGTCATTGCCTACGGCTGCTGGAATTTATACTTACAACGGAGCCCACCCTCTCTCTGGAACCCGGACTCCAAATCGGTCACGTTCCCGGCTAATCAGTGGCGGTGTGGTCAAGAGGGGTCACTGAATCCTAGGTATCCGTGGAGCGGATACAAACAAGTACAGATATTGGCAGTGAAGGAGAAGAGATATTAACCAGGAAAGACCGAAAAGTAGGACTTTTTAAAGGAAAGAAAAAAAAGAAATCAAGAAAAATAATACTCTAAATTCAAGAACAATTACAAAAAATAAGTCTGTTCTTTAGACAAATTACAAATGAATTTTTAAACATTAAACTACCAGATGATTAAGTATTAAAAAGATTTTATGAGGGGCCCTAGAAATCGCAGTGAAGTTAGATTTAATTAAAATTAAAATGAAAACCCAACAGTTTATGATTATTTATATTAAATAGATGCAATTAAAATTTAGATGAAAACCCTAAGGTATTAAATAATTAATTATAAATAGTTTAAACAAGTGATGTTTTATCGATTCTCAATCAAAACTGTTATGAGAAAATCAAGACTTTCTACCAGTTTCAATTTAGGTAAAAACTATATTTAGCTTGGAAACATTTATTTATTGAAAAAAAATTAAATAGTCCTTACATTTATTACTTATTGAATTTTTTCATTGAAAAATGATCGAATTAAAGCATAAATTTGCATAAAAGCCTAACGACTTGCCATAAAACTTGGACTTCCGCTTACATAATTCCCTCCAGCGAACCCGTATTACTCCCAGCACTTGAGACACTCGTATTAAATTTTACCACAAATACAATTTCCTTATGGCCAGCCTCATAGCACCCCGTTGCCCTACTATATATATAGTAAACTATATATATATATATATATATGGCCAGATTCCCACCACGATTTATGCACATGTTCGGTGTTCCCCGTTCGCCGTTCGGGCTGCAGTCGATTCGATACAGTGGGTCTGCCTAGGGTTAAGGTGACCAGGGGCATGTGGCAAAACGATTTATGCGCTGCCAGATAGAAATCGATTGAACCGAGAGGACCCTGGGTTCCTGGGTTCCTGGGAGGGGATCCACGAGCGGATCCAGAGGCGGAGGGCAGTGGTGAGTGTTTAGATTGAATGTAAACTGCACTTATGACAATGAACAAGTGACCCGGCCACCCGGAGCCCCTGCTCCGCCCACCTGCAATGCCGCGGGGCTAAAGTCGAGCAAGGACTCGTCCGGGCTCGCATCCTGGCTGTTATTCTACAGTGGAAAGTGTTGGGTTTGTACCTAATTTAGTTAAGGAATTTGGAGTAGGGTTTGCTTATTCCTAAATGATTTATTATAATTTTAATCATCTTGAAAGTTATTTAAAATATGTATAAAATATTTTAATAAAGAACATAATATAAAAGAATTGTTTTCCCTTAATAATTTGTTCATAAATAATTTTTAAAACCAATTTAAAAACTTCTTTAATTTTTTTCGAGTGACTTATGGCCAGTGTTGCACCTGTTCTGGCAGTGTTTGCCACTGTTTTCAGGTGAGGTTCCATTTCAGCCTGTTGTAGTGCACCCTCTCTCGCCTCTCACCCCTCCATCATCACCCTTATTTTCACCCCCGTCCAGCACGGCACCTAGACTCCTTTTGATCCCATCGGGGAGCATCGGGAACAGGAGCAGTTCATGGCTGCAGCAATTTCTATTTCTTTTTATGATTTATGGCGCTGAAATATTAGTTTTGCTTATTTCATATAGACGGGGGCCAGTCTCAGCTCGGTCCCCCCTCTGGTCGCCGCCCCCTTGTTTAACCCTCGTTGCCCTCCTGGCCCCTGTTAGGTGGCAGGTGGCAGGTGGCAGGTGGCAAGTGAAGAAGCAGCAGCAGCAGCAGCCACGTCTGAGTTGCATAGCTCATTTTGTGTGTGAGGGGGAGCGTTTATAATAATCGGAGGGGCTGGGGGTGGGAAATAGCCTGGCACATGCTGCCTGCCACGTGGAAAAGTCAGCTCCGGTTGCGGTTCCCCAGATAAAATTGTTTCGATCGAGCTGCGTTGCCATCTTTGCAATTGATGCAAAAATCCTTTGTGCGAGTATCTGTGTGCGAGTGTGTGCGTGTGCTCCTTTCCGCTTCCCGTTCTCCGTTTTCCGTATCCTGTGTCCTGTGCTGTGCTGCGCTCTGCCTGTGTGTGCGTGAGTCCTTGTGCTGAATGTGTTAATAAATTGCCACTTGCAGCTATTTTGCAGCCATGGCAAATTGGCTTTTATGCAATTGCCAATCGCTTGGATGCCACAAAGTATGCAGAGGCCAGAGTCACTCTATGCCACGAGGGGAGAGGGGTAGGGCTTCAAGTGTTTGCCATAAAATTTGATTATGACCTTTGCTCCAGCTCCTCGTACGTAAACTCCACTGTCTAAGCCCTCTTCTGGCACTCAGTCATACGCAAATTGACACTGCCAATGGCGAGGGGGCACAGGCAGGTTAAGCTGCTGCACGCTTAGAGATGGCAGCGTGAGTGGCTGAAAATCTGTGGGAAAAATCAATGGAAATTCAGGGGAAATTCTATAGAAATTAGGGAACTAATTGGTTAATAAATGCTTTTTTTGTAAGACTTACATACGTTTTTATTAACTTATTTTGTAATTTTATTTCATTTAATTTATGATTTGTACATTTTCTAAATACTTTCATTACCTTATTTTCTATATACAATTTTTCCTTTTTAATAGATATTTAATACATATATTTAAATAAATATTTTCTCCCTGGCAGTACCACCTCTAAAAGCCATTTGTTTGCCTTTCGAGTTGCATGTCAATTGTCGCTTTTGAGCCTGTTTGCCTTGGCCCACGACTTTTCCTTTTCCTTTACTTTCCTTTCCGCTTTTCCTCGGCGGGCAGAGGGCGACGACTCATTAAAAACGGCGAAAGTTTAAGGCCTACTAAACACTTTTCCCCCGGCCTGAAAAAAAACACGCAAAGCGTAAGGGAGTGTTGGTTGTTATGCGTTTTCCGTCGCAGTTAACATATTCATTTTGTCACACCTCGAAATATGAGCAAAGACAGAGCCTCAGACGAGCCTTGAGGTGGCCAAAATTACAGGGGGAAAAGGGAAAGGCTCCTTGCGTGTCAATAGGTTGATGTGTTTATTTGCCAGGAAGAGCATCGGCGACAGCAGCGATAATCGATGCGTGTGACAATTAGGGCCTGGCACAAGAAATTGCACATTTTCTGCCTTCCTTCCACAGGGGAAAATGTAAAAAATTAGCCAGGTCTTGGAGGACTTTCCACCAAGATCTGAAACTCCTGCAAAACAAAGGAGAAAAAATCGAAGTGGCGTTGAAAATGAAATTTAATTTTATGACTCATTATTTTACACACGCACACCTAGAGTGTGACTGTGTGGCTGTGTGTCTTGGGCGTACGGAGCACATAAATATCGTTTGCCTGGATAGGAGGCCGTTAAATGAGCTCCGTGAGACATTTTGCGTTCCGCCTCGATTGTCAACAACCCAGCCCCAAAAAAAAACCCAAAAAAAGCCCAAAAAAGCAACTCCAACCCCTAGAGCCCCCGGGGCAGTTGCCTTGTTTATTTGGCTTATTTATTTCGTCGTTTTATGCACACTTTTACTTTTACTTGGCCTTAACAATTGCCGGCCTCCTTTGTGTCTCCCCGCACACACTCTCCAGCTTGGGTGTGTGTGCGTCATGCGGAGGGCTGGCACCCTTGGAATCAGCGGGGAGTCGTGTCTATTTAAATCGAAGCGAAATCAATTTCGGGATTCGCGTTTTATGCACAAGGCAAACATAAAATGCTCGCATGAAGAGAGCTTAACCTCCATCCCCTTACTGGGGGGTTCACATTCACCCACTCCAGGGGGTGGCGGCCTGAAGTGGTTTCAGTAGCTGATGCATTCACATTCGAGCACATTGTTGACAATTGAAATGTTTTCTCTGTGTGTGCGCTCGTGTTTGAACTGCTTAACGCTGAACGCCGGCCAGAGGCGTCGTTTTCAAGGGGCGATCGTTGGAATGCAACGGAAATGGCCACTATAAAAATATTTATACAAAATACAAAGTTAACAGGGCTTTATTTATGGCACCTGGACATCAGGAAGAAGGGGTTAAATAACAAGAATTTGAAGTAAGTGCTGTAACTCTGAAACCAGACTTTGAGTCTCCACAATTAAATATATTATATCTGAAATATATAATTTAAGATTCTGAAGAAAACTGATAGAAAAGAGGGTGCAAGTCCTTAATAAATTATTCCAAATAAATATAACAGTTATATTATAATAGTTATATTATATTTCTTAATAAATATACATATATGTATTTCTTAGATTCTGGAACAAAATGATAGAAAAAAGGCTGTAAGTCTTTAATAAATTATTCCGAAGAAATATAACTGTTATACTATAACAGTTATACCAAGTTTATTATAAAAGTTATATTAGAGTTATAAAAGTTCTATTATAACGGTTTTATAACAGTTATAACAGTTATATAACAGTTATAACAGAGTTATAACAGTTTTATTATAACAGTTATATTTTACCCCTACGGATTTAATTTCTTTTTTTATTAAATGCAGTTATAACAGTTTTATACAGATATAACAGTTAAAAAAAATCTTATTCAGGATTTAATTTCTTTTTTTTATTAAATGCATCTATCTATCCCCCTTCTGCAGTAGGCCCCTGCCGGCGCCAGCTGTTCCACCTGTGCCTGTGTGTGACCTTCTCCTGATCCTTCCCCTCCACCCCCAGAAACCCCCCTTGAGTTGCTGGCTGTGCCTGCCTGTGCAAAAATAATCGCATTTCCGATTCGCGATTTGTGATTAGCGTGCGATAAACATTCGCCTTCATCCTTTGTGCGATTCCTTTATGTTTTGCCACCGATTTCGCCTTAAGCGGGTATATCCCAGACGTACCTGGGAGCCGCCCCTCCTCGTCCCCCTCCTGCCTGCTCGAGCATAAATATTACGCGTTGATTTTAACTGAATTGGAAACTTTTATTTATTTACTTTTCTTATTTTCTTCGTTTTTTTTTCCCCCGTTTTTTGTGTCGCCCGTCTTTGGCTGGTTTTGTTCGATTTTTGTTTATGCGGCGATAAAAGTGTTTCCGCTTACCAGAGACCCCTTCCTTCACCGCTTACTCACCCCTTACGCCACCCCTTACCCGGCCCCAACACGATGACGACTTGAATTTTCAATTAAAAAAACTTTGCATGGAGAGTCGCAAAAGTGGGAACATTTTTGAATGGTTATTCATAAGCACGCTGCCGGGCCATGAATCAATGCTGAAAAGTCCAAAGTCCAGAAGGGGTTTTGGGGCTATATGCGAGAGGGTCTTCGGGGGGTTAATGGGGCAGACGGGGACGACGATGGGTGTCTGGCCAAGTGACAGTCATTGTAGCAGAAATTATTCCACTGGAATGTTATCAGAATTCTCGTGAACTTTGGCCCCTCAAGGGTTAGAGAGGTGAGAGCGTGAGTTGGCAAGTTTTAGGATTTTTATAAAAAATTACATTTCAAAACTGCATGAAATTGTAAGTCGTAAATTAACATAGATTCTTCTGGGGGTTTCTGTATTGCATATAAAAAATAATAAATAAAAGAGAATTCTTTCAGATGAGTTATTAAATAATTTTGAGGATATATTCTTCTGACTTTGCTGCTTATATAAATCCGTATTGATTATTGTTTTCTTATTACAAAATCCCTTTATTCTCCAGGCTATTTTTGAGCTGGGCTTCCCGTGACTCACGCTGCCATTTCTAAGCCTCTCCGGATAGTTTCGTGTTACTGACGGAGGCGGCAACATTATCACCGGCAACATTATTCATTATCGCTTACCAGCCGCCCCCTTGGCCCTTTTTGGTCATTTCAAGTCGGTGACATTGCAACAGATACTTCTGCTCTGCCTCAAAGTTGGCTTCCTGCCTTCCTTGCCAGCAGCATGCCCCTCCTTGGGTCCGAGTCCCTGGACAAAGTTTTGCGTGCTGTGGAAAAATAAAAATAATAAAAAATAAAAAGAAAGAAGATGAAAGGAGAGGCGGGTGGCACACACAAAACAGTGGCCGGGAAAAATGAGAAGCGAAAAGGAAAAGCCAAGGAAAACGCATCTCGATGGGCAGAAAAACTTCCGTTTCGAGTTGTGGCCTGGAAATTGGCAACTCCAATCAAGCGGAAGGATCCATAGGAATTCGGGCTGGAGGTTTTCGAAATACAACCATAAATACAGAATGCATCTGGGTGAATTTTAAGGAGGTTATAATCCAAAAAGCGATAGTTTCTTCCCAGAAACTTTTGAAACTCCAATTGAATTAATATATAATTGTGCTTTAATTTTAGTCTAGATATTTTTATAGTTAACTCATTGACTAGTAACTCTAAGTTCTATATAATATAAATATTTAGAGCCAAGAAAAATAATTTCTTAAATATTTACATAAAATGCTCAGGTTGCTTAAAATGTTATATTAAACTTAGGCCTATTATTATCGAAGGAACGCTCTTCACTGATTGAATAACTTGTAGTTCTTCAAAATAAAAAATAAAATATATATAAATTAACCAAACTACAGGCTTGTTTATATTTATTTTAATTGCCAATATATAAGCAAAATAAAATATAAATAAATATATATTGAAATTCTTGAATTTCTTAAAGAAATTAACCCTTTTCAGGGGTACCAAGGCTGCGACTTCCTTGAAGCTCTGCAATTATTATGGCCTTTGACCGTTGCAGCTGCAACATTTCAAATTTCGTATCCTGCGTGCGGACATATCGCCCCGGTTTTCCACCCGTTTTCCCCCCGGCACCACCCCTTGCTTTCCCCGTTCTGGCAGACAGATTTTCATAGCTGGCACAGTTTGAGCCTTGAATATTTTGCATTTATGCAAAAGGCAACACAAAAAGAGGGTCTCAAATGGTGCATAGAAGAAGCTGCCCAAGAAAGCGCCAGCTGCCACGCCCACTGGGGCAAAAAGTTGCAACTTTTGTGCGGTTTTTGCTGTGACATTTTTCGTAGATTTATATTTTTAGATATAGGTATTACATTTTATTTATTTATTATTGGGGAAATTAATTCCTGGAAGCTAAAAGCGAAAGTTGCACTAAAAATCGATACGATCACGACTTGTATGCAAAACAAACCGCAGCCACGGCAACATTATTAATTACCCATTCCGATACGCACCGGCTTGGGTGCCTATATATCACCGATCGCATCGGGTATTATTCTACAGATTCCCGCCTGGGTTTTGCATCCGCCTTGGGGTTTCGCCAGAACTCTTCTCGGGTAATGCGGTGACTTGGGAATGCCACGCCAAGAGGTGCAGATGAGAGAGTTATCGGGGGATGATCATGAATGGCTGGAACTTGTTTGAACTGCAATTAATGCATCGAACCTGTATGAAAGCCATCTTCATTTGTTTAAACACAAATATAATAAATCAATGCGGTTGTTTATAGAATTTATCAGCAGTGGAATATCGAGGAAAGCATTGGGGAATATATTTTATAGATATCTATGGGGAGTAAAGGTTGGCAAAATAGTTTAATTAGGGAATATCATCTATTCAAAGAGCTTTCTTATTTAATTTTTAAAATATATGTTATGATAATTCTAAATTAAATAAATCCAGAATATAAACAGATCATTATATATAAAAAGATCATTTAAAAGAATTAATGAATATTTAAATTTAATGAAAACTTCCAAATAAATCACTTGGTAGAAATTGTATTATAAATATTAATTATTGGTTTTAAGTTCTTTAAATAATAACGAGCTATAGGTCTCATAAATTCCAATTAATGTCTTAGAGTTTTTTTTTTTATTTTTTTAATTTTCCAATTACTTACATCCTTTTTTCCCAACTCCAACTCTGAAAAAACACCCTTAATTTCCCTTATTTAATCTCCTTATCAAACAAATGCGTTGCATTTATTTATAAAAATCTTTTGGCAACTCTGCCTATCAATCACTCACACTTGGCCAACTTTATGGGCTGATAACTGAACAACAAAAACAATATATACGAGTATACGAACTGCAACGACTGCGCGGATTAAATGGCACACGTTGGCGAATAATTATTGTACATTATGGGAGGCGCGGGGCGAGAAACGGGTTTTCCCAGCGCCAATCAATGAGAATATTAACTATACTATACGCGAGATGGAAAAGCCAAGCTCGGATCTGAGATCTCCGATCTCCGAGCGGCCTGAGGTCGCGGAGCGAGGCCGCCGATCGCCGGAGATCAGTTGATTGCCAGCCACCGGGGAGACCGTTTCGCCAGCGACTAGAGAATCAATCAGAGCGGAAAGCTGAAAGCCTGGAAAATTGGAAAATTGGAAAACAGAAAACTAGGAACATGCTATTCATCCTCTTTGTGGCCTTCCTGGGACTGGCCCAGGCCCAGCGCTTTGGCAGTGAGTAGAAACAGGGAAAAGCAAAGGAGTTCCCTTGCTAAATAATGAAAATTCAACCCCTTTCAGAGGCCATGATGCACTTTGGCAACTGCAATTCGGCGGAGTACGGCCGGGGCACTTGCATCGAGAAGTCCGACTGCGACTTCTACGCCGTGGACAAGCTGACGGACTTCGAGAGCAAAAGGCAGTGCTTCTCCCGCCAGCGACCCGATCTGGTAAGAATTTCAGAACCATATGGGATATATACACGATCTTCTTCACTGGCTTTAACTGGTATTTATGGGCATTCTCCAGTAAATTACCTGTATTTATTGCCATCGCCTTACCTTGCTCACTACTTGTTATTAAGATTTGATATTTGAAAATATTTGTAGGCAAGGTTTTCTCTGAAGAATTCCCTAAAGGGATTTTAATAATTACACTAGCTTACAGCCAAAATATATAAACGTTTAGAACCACTTTTTCCGCCTAATTTTGAGACGCTGAACACTTTGAATTCAATAAAGAAATTTTTCAAAAAACAGTTTTGGTTCGCGAAAAACCAGATTTTGTATATTACGCTAAAAATATCAAAAGCCATTAGTGCAACATATTTCAAATTAGTGCGATCCAAATGGCAATGTACACACCTTTCCGACAATATACGGCTCTTTATGGTCAGAGCTTTATTAATGAAGATATAAGCACTGAAAGTAAAAAAACTTGCAATATTTTTGGCTATTTGTTTATAGCTAGATTTAATTTACTTTGTAAAAATATAAAAAAAGTTTTTGATAATTTTGAGTAAACAGATCAAAACGGCTCTTTGGAAATTTTTATACCCGGTACCCATAGGGTACAAGGGAATTATAAGTTTGTGCCAACCGAGAATGTATGTAACAGGCATAAGGAGGCTTCTCCGACCCCATAAAAAATATATAGTCTTGATCAGTATCACCAGCCGAGTCGATTTAGCCATGTCCGTCTGTCCGTCTGTCCGTCTGTCCGTCTGTCCGTCTGTCCGTCCGTGTGAAACAACAGATCTCAGAGACTATAAGAGCGAGAGTTACCAAATTTGGTGACAACATTGGAATCTGTTGCACGCAGATCAAGTTTGTTTTAAAATTTGGCCACGCCCACTTCCGCCCTCAAAAATCAATAAAAACGTTAAATAAGCTATACTCGTTTTTTTTCGGGTAAAAGTTAATAAATACAAAAAATTAATAAAATAGAGCGGACGTTTCCTGAAAATTTCAGTAAAATCGGATGATAAACATGGGAGATATTAGCAATAAGGTTTGAATTTTAAAACCCCCCCTAAGGCGCTGCTGTTGCAAGCTGAAGCCGACAGGTGGCGCATTCGAGCCTTGGCCGTGCGATATAATGGCGCCAATGTATGTATGTACAATTTTAATTTGCCTTTTAGTGTGAAGCGCAAACGTTTAGGTACCGGGTATCTCACAGTCGAGCACAGTCGACTGTAGCTTTCTTACTTGTTTTTACCGGGTTCAACGTGTTCAGCAACTCAAAACTTGACGGATAAAGTGGGTCTTAACGATTATATAAAAAAAAAAACATATATAAATTTGTAAACTAGTGATATATATTAAAGATTTAATTTATTATTACAAACCTCTTCCAGGTCTGCTGCCCCCGCGAGACCAACTTCATCCCGAGTCTGGGCGCCAGGATAAACAATGGCACGGCAGCCACACCGCAGCTGTCAACGCCCCTGCGTCTGGTGCCGTCGCCGGCCAACATGGACGCCCTGCCCCAGCATCCGCACTGCGGCACCGCCTTCTCCTCGCGCGTCATCGGTGGCCTTGTGACGGAGCTCTTCGAGTTCCCCTGGACCACGCTCCTCGAGTACTCGGTGCGGGGCGGCGGCCTGGACTTTCCCTGCGGCGCCTCCTTCATAGCCCAGCGCTGGCTGATCACCGCGGCGCACTGCGTCGATAGACAGATAGTGGGACCGGGCAGGACCCTGACGGCCGCCCGGCTGGGCGAATGGAATCGGGACGAGGACCCGGACTGTGTGGAAGATTCGGAGGGGAACCGCGAGTGCGCGCCGCGGCACATCCGGGTGACCATCGACAAGATCCTGCCGCACGCCGGCTTCCAGCGCCGCAACCTGACCAACGACATCGCCCTGCTCCGGCTGTCGGCTCCGGTGCTGTGGCAGCAGCCGGCCATGCGGCACGTGGAGCCGGTGTGCCTGCCGCCGCAGCGCGGATCGCAGGCCAACCAGCTGGTGGGCTCCGCCGCCGACGTCTCCGGCTGGGGCAAGACGGAGTTCAGCGACAGCAGCAAGTTGAAGCGGAAGGCCATGGTGACCATCCAGTCGCTGGAGCCGTGCCAGGAGGCCTTCCAGAAGCGAAACATACCGGTGGACGAGCGCCAGATCTGCGGCGGCGGCACTTTGGGCGTCGATTCCTGCGGCGGCGACTCCGGCGGACCCCTGACCGTGGAGGAGAGCACGCCGCGGGGCGATCGCTATGTGTACCTGGCTGGCGTGGTCTCCTTCGGCCTGGATGAGTGCGGCAAATCGGAGTACTCGGGGGTGTATACGCGGGTCAGCAGCTACATGGACTGGATCGAGGAGACCATTCGCGCGAATAGCCGCTGAGCGGGAGAGCTGTTTCAACCTATATATCAGACATTCCATTGTAAATCCCTTTTTTTTTT
Source organism: Drosophila asahinai (assembly GCA_008042795.1). Lineage (NCBI taxonomy): Eukaryota > Metazoa > Arthropoda > Insecta > Diptera > Drosophilidae > Drosophila > Drosophila asahinai. Next base: position 60,910 of record VNJZ01005700.1, on the reverse strand, counting down.
TGTAATAAATTCTTTAAGCGTGAAAATATGATATTGTTGAAGTCCCTTTATTGCTCACACACGTTGCTGTATTTATGGAAAGTGTAACCTGCTCCTGTCCTGTTGATGATGATGCTCCACGACTTACACCGCCCGCACTTGATTGGCTCTACATCTTGGCCTAGTTCTCCTCTGCCTCCTCAGCTCCCTCTAACTCCAGAGCTTCCTCTGCCTCCTCTGTCTCCTCAGCTCCCTGCTCCTCCTCGGGTTTTGAGGCCAGAGCATCTCGGGTCTGTTGAATTATATCATCCAGAATGCGAAGAGTATGGTTGACTTGTTGAATTTGTAGGCCTACGGCATGGATCGAACAGAAAATACGGTTGATACGCGCCTCCAGCAGCTGCTGATCACTTTCCGAAAGAGGTTCTACTATCTGGGGCATTCCCAGAAATGCTTTCTTTTCGTTAAAGTTACACATCCTAAGCTTATTTATTTTCACACGATTCGAACGCTACAAAATTCAGTACTGTACTCTCCAAACTACGACACAGAATGACTGAAACCAATGGAAACCTCCTGAAACTACTTTCGGAGCCAACTTGTTTAAAACAAAAATATCAAAAAGTGTAAAGTAATGCTTACATATTATTTACTATTACCAAAAAAGAGTTTACCCCGCAGACAGATGGACACAAGATCCGATAAAAAACACAGAGCCATCACAAAAAGAAAGGGTTGAGCTGCCTTAGGGATTTCCCCCACTGGAGGTTTTCCCTCGCGACTTTTTCTATTTGTTTTCTTTGCTTTGCTTAAATGTGGGGCGTCATATCGCGCTCACTGACGTCACTGATTTCCGGCGTGCAATTTGCCAAACATGTTCCCACACATTCTATCGACCAATCTTGATTTCTGCCCAGATTAAGACCGTTTGCTCATGACACCGAATAGTTGATATTGAGCCCTGAGATCACCACTCTCTCCCCCAATTGGCTATTAACATACAATGGATGTCTGATCGGAAATAAATTGTGGCAAATATTGGCTTACTTAGGCAGATGTAATAAATAAATAAACAAACTGTTAGTGGCTCGGGCAAAGGTGAAAATATATATATTGTGTAGTAAATATCCAAATAGTTACTTGGGAATATTACTTGAACCAACACAATAACTCATAGTTCTTAGACTGTTAGGGAAGTCGAACTAAACATTTATTTGATTAAGAATATAGCTGTGTTTAAAGTATATGGCTAAATATTACTCTTGATGGTAACCTTTTACGGATGTTTTACTTTACAAAGTAACAATGTCTAATAAAGTTATTTATGAATAAAGGAAAAACACATCCCAGATCGAATTAAGACATGAATAAACCCCTCATTCATTAATATATATTTAATACATATATCATCGATAGAAATTCCACATCAATTCAATCCTTACTGTTGCCAACTCGCTTTTTGCACTAACAATAGCCAAGTTATCTGACTCTTATTGAGTTCTTCTGGCGAAACTCCCTGCGATAGATCCAGAATATATAGTTTTCTACCTTTACTTCGTCTAAGAAGGTCAAACATTGAAGGCAGGTTTTTTATCTTTATCGACATTGGTTTTTTATTACTTATCATTATTAGCCACTACAAATAAATAATGCAATAAATACTTCGAGCGTTACATTGTGACGCAACTAAGCCTAAAATAAATTAGCTTACGGCTAGGCGAAAAAAAAAGGGTTTGTAGAGATTTCTCCTGCTCAGTTGCGTCCGAAGATGACGGCCCGGCGACAGCGATCCCGGTGATCCCGCATCTTTCCGGCCGGACAGGGCTTGGAAAGTTTGCGGGACACGAGGAGCTGGCTGGTTAGAGTGCGGCTCTTGGGGCTGAAGAAGATCAGGCGGCGGGCTTCCGTGGTCCGAGGGCTCTGGGCCAGGATCAGAGCGATGACCACAAAGGTCAGGATGAGCAGGCGTTGCAGTTGCATGTCGTGTGTGTTTTGTGTGGTTTTTTGTAGATTGATCAGTGATCAGGGATCCTCCTGGGTTGAGTGCTTAGATTCCCTTCGATTTTCGTATATTTAACTCCCACAGATCGCCGTGAGTGCTCACAGTTTTGCCGTAGGTTCGTTTGGCGCGCCGTTCTCGATTTTATAGGTCAATTCGCTGGGGAGTCGTATTTATTACTGAGTTCGCTCGCCGATATTGCGCCCGCCGATATTCAACGTCGATAGGTAAAGACGGCGACCGCCGCCGGCCCGCTATCGATAAGATAAGCCCCCCCAAAGGCATTCCGCTGGCACGCGATAAGATAGCCACAGCCCTCGGCATAAAGCGCCCCTGCCCGTGTATATGTTTATACGTTTATATGGCTATTTGTATATTTGATATTTGATATTTGTATTGTATTGTCTGCGGGCTGCCCCTGCCTGGATCGCCCCCATTTTTCACTGGCTGCTATTTTGGTGCCTTACTCTACACACCGCCTACGAGGCGTATGACGAAAGCGCGGGGGAATTTGCGGACTTACGAGTGCCACTCGGTTCGTGCGAGTAGTAAAATTCCACTGTCATGATTCCCCGCTTCTGGCGAACTCCAAGGAGGCACTGCGTCATCGGATGGATCACTGACCACCGCCTGCTATCAGTGACGCCGCGCATCCGGTCGTTGGGGTTGTGATCTATGGCCCCCGTAGGCCGCCAGCCCGAAAATATGCCATGCTTTCCCACTGGCTTCCTTGACTTGTCGAGTAAAAAAAATTAGAGAAGCAGTGGAGAGCATAAATCATTTGGAAATTCTACGACAAGCAGTTAAAAATACCCATGGGGTCATTACAGGAATGAGGAAACTCTCCTGGACTTTGGCACTAAAATTATAAATATAACTCTACCTTTATGTGTTTCCAAAGTAGGCTGTAAGCTGTGATGGATCTGGAATCTGTGAGAAATTTCTTCACGTAAATATTGACCTAGTCATGGGTTTTCTGGCGAAACTACGCCGAAGCAGATAATCCTATTAATTGCTCGCTGCAAGAGGTAAGCACTTGTTGCCAAGCTAGCACATTTCCTAACCAAAAAAAATTGTTGATCATTAAGACTGAGAAGAAAATATTCTTCAATTAAATTATTTATTGTCCAATATTTATAATTTCAATAAATATATAAATATAAATATATTCCATATATTAAAAAATTGTATTTTTTATTGACCTAGGCAAGCCACTTAGGGTCTGCGTCAAGCAGCTAAAAATACCAATGGCTCATTAAGATTCAGTAGACATTTGTTGCCAGGCAATTAAAGGTAGCTTTACTATCAGCATTTGGCGTAAACAAAGTTATTAATTATTTACCTTATTAATGCATTTGATATGCCTACATTTACATAGAGAGTTTACAAAAAATGCAACTTCAGTTAAGGAAATGTTATACAAAAATCAAACTAACTTTTAAAAATGCCAAAACAAAATTTACTTTTACAAGTATAGTTTTCATTTTAATAATAAATATAGACGTTGATTTAATTTACTTTTAATTACTGGTCAATACTATTTTATTCTTTCCTCTTATATAAAATAATTTACAATTTATATAATTAATTTTTCTCCCTTGAAAAATTATTTAAAAAATCCAAAAATTTCAATTCCCTTCTGGCAACATCGATGGTCAATAATCCAGCGTGTGTGTTGGCCAGCCCTGAGCACATTCTGGCCAGTTGTGAAATCGGAATTTCATTCAGTAATTAGCTCAGACTCCGCCTGACATGTCGATAAGGCGCTTGATGAATTCGATTCGAAGCCGAATCACCTGCCAGCGCCCCGATTACAATTAAGCGCTATTAGAGAGAGGCCCCTCCCCCAGCTGACGTAGCAGTGCAAAGTTTGACAGACGTCGTCTGACCATAAAAACAATAATTTGGCGGTAATGCCATTCACGAGCGGCGGCCCTTGGATTCGGACCACGCATCGAAGACGAGCGTCTTGGCACATTCGAGTGATCGATAGACTGCGGATCGATAGAGGCTCTGACGCATGCAACACTGGGTTTATACGTACCGATGGCAGAGGGGATTACGGGGATTGATTGGGGGTATTTTTGGAAGAAATTTTAGAAGGATAAATGGAGACTCCACAAAATTTACACAATTAAGGAGATCAACTGATAAAAATAAGGCGGGAAATGCAAAAATACTTTAAGAGAAATTGAATTTTACATTTATTGCTATTTTTTTAATTATTTTTGACAGTAGAAAAGATGTGAATGTGATAAATATTATATACAGTGAGAGTCCTTTTTATATATTTAGTTTGTAATTACCTGGAACAAATTTATAAATCAGTAAAAATAATCACGTATGATTTATATTTAATAATTAATAGAATGGAGACTCCACCAATTTTTAACAATTATAGAGTTAAACAGATAAAAATACGACGAAAAAGTAAATACAATTAGAGAAATTAAATTATATTTTTAGTTTAATTTTTCTTTAAATTATTTTTGATAGTAGAAAAGATGTGAATGTGATAATAATTATATACAGTGAGACTTTTTATATATTAATTTTGTAATTACTTTACCTGGAAAAAATGTATAAATCTGAATAATAATCACATAGGTTCATTTTTATTTTATTATTCTCAGAATCATAATATTTAAATCAATAAAAATGCTTCAAACACTTATTCGTTTTAATTGTTTTATTATGTATTCTTTAAATTAAACTATACATAAAATGTTTATAACTTTAGTGGACATAGCAAATCTTATTTTATTTTTAGAAATCACATTTCAATTTAAAATTTCAATGCACTTCCAAAAATCCCTTCCGAGAACTAAAATTCAAGACGACCTGCAGTTAGATAAAAGCCGCTTCCAGGTGTCTTAATGAATAAACAGCGCCAAGAACCACCTGCTGGTGGCGCAGATAATAGGCTTTTGCGTCAAGTCGGCATTATAATTGTTAAATAAAATATTTCCGAATCCACTCGAGCAGCTGATATCGCGTATGAGCCATTATAGAAATCCCCCGCGTAATGCATATTTAATTGATAAGATACTCCAGGAATAGCGGCGCATAATTGGCCGAGTCCCTCGCCGCAGCGCGTCCTTGGCTGGAATGCGGGCAATGTGTGGCGCCAGATGCAACTTGAATTAACTGGCAATCGGTTCCAATTGCATTCCGCAGTCGCAGTCGCAGTCGCAGTCTGCGGCTTTCTTGCAGCAGCTTGTGTTGCCTTATTAGTTTAGTAGTTAAGTGTATGGCGTGCGAGGCAGATAAATAGCATAAATAAATAGAGTTGGTGTTGAGAGAGTTGGAGATTCGTTCGATGAGGATGGGAATTCACTTCGGTTCACTTCAGCAGTGCACGCCATCTGCAAGACAGAGACAGAGTACGATTAGAGCTTCTTCTGTGTTCTTTTTTGTAATCTCAGGTGACGCACTGGGGCGTATACGTAATGCGTATACGTGATATGGCCATGTCACCCACCTGCAATGTAGGCAATGATGCGCCGGCAATTGCCGCGATGGTCATGCATGTGGCACTTGGGGCAGGGCTTCTCCATCCCGTGCGTGGCCAGAATCTGGCCGCGATGGATCCCGTTCGGCTTCAGGAAGATCACGCGACGCGACTCGGTGGGCGTGGGGGCACAGAACACGATCACGGCCCACAGACAAAACGAATAGAGCAGCAGTTGGTGCATCGACATCACGACGGTATTGTGGGGCTCTCTCTTGGAGGTTCACGCGGCTGCGATTACAACAGAAAAAAAATATGGAGCTAACCAGTGAGTGGCTTGCTTCAATGCCGGCAGTTAACTGATTTTATACGAGTTTGGGGTAGCACTTCTTAAGTGCTCTGCCCGCTTGTCTTTTCATTGAGTTGATAAACTTGTGACAGGGTGTCCCTGTTACCATTTGAGCAAAGAGTTGGTAAACTGAGTGAGTGAAGAAATTGGCAAATTAAGGGAGCAATTGAATAATTTTTTAATTGAAAAAATGAACAACTAATAAGCTAAGGGAAAAGTAGATTATATGTGGGAATATATAAGTGATACAAAATATTTTTATAGACTTAATTCAGCTCTTTTTTGTCCACTCGACACCCTGTTTCTTTGGGGGACTGTTTCTCGGCCTCTCGGTTCCTCGGTTCCTCGGTTTCTCGGGGGGAAATCTTATCTTTTTGCCTCCATGCCATTTGCAATCTGTGTAATTGAGTGCTCCGCCTTTGCCCAGCACTGATTTCGTTGCCGAGCGGTATCTGAGCACGGGTCCCGATAATACCCGATATAATAATATCATTATCGAGGCAGACCTCACTGCATTTGCATAGGACGTGGCCCGATCCGGGGGGCTTAACCCTCTTTTCTGTGGGATATTATTTTAGGGAGAACTTCACACAGAAAAAGGGGACTTTTCGACGCTCTTCTCGGAAGCTTTTACGATTTTGGGGGAACTCTTAAATCACTTATAGAACTGAAAACTATAAACACTTGAGGTAATTTAAGATAATTGAGCTCAACAAAAATAGATAGTGTTTTTACAAATAAGTAAAAGCCAATAAGCTGCTTTAAGATTGGGATAAAAAAATACTTAGAAGTATAATCAAATAAAGTTTGTTTTGCTAACGATTTGTTTAGAGGGAAAAATAGTGAATTATATCTTATTTTTAGATTCAAAAGAGTAAACTATGGGAAGGTTTTTTAAGAAAAAGAGTTCGAGAGGTTTGAAATGCATTAAAAATTCTATCAGCTCACAAAATATATTTATTATTATATTATTCGTATTATTATTGAGCTAATATTGTACGTAACCCTTTTCAGCCAAGAAAATATTTATTTATTTATTCTATGCAACAATTCTTTTAACAAAAATGCTTCAAAAAGTTTGCCTGATTAATATTTTAATTTCAATTAATATGCCGTAATTCGAATATTTAAAATTGACATTATCTGAAGTAGTTGGGCCAAAAGATTAGCTAACAAACTCTTCAAAAAAATACAAAAAAATAGATAACCCCGTATTTTTAGAGCTGAGTAAGAACGTGGGTTAATTGGCTCGTGTTCCGCTATTTTCGGTGATTTAGCCACAATCTCGGCCCGATCGGGCCAGATAGCAGGCTTCGCGCTGAGCCATGAACTTTGACAAATAGATCCGTGGTGACTTTTTAGCTGCGTAACGATCGCCATGTGTGAGTGAGCCATACGAAATTCCGTGTAAAAGCCGCTTTTCGCCAATCATCGGCGGCGTTGCGGGTGATGACCACGCGACAACTCCCCATTGCCCTATTGAGCTTTTGGCGTTAATTGGTCGGGGCCGGGGAGACGTCACAGATCCAATTGGCGTTGTGCTCTTATCGCAAAGAGTACGCGTTGCGCTGAAATTTCCCGAAAATGTGACCGAGGAAGGGTCGACGGATATCTGGGGCCCTCTATAAATATGGCGCTGAGTCAGCCCGAAGTCGATTCCCGTTATCTCCCTGCAGCCTATATCTTGTATCTTGTATCTGGTATCTGGTATCTGGCGTCTGCGGTATCTGAAACACCATTATTCGCGGTATTTCATCAGAACTTCGGAACCGGCGACACGTGATGTGACGTAGTTTCGATTTCATGACGAACCGCAAGGGTTAACGTCCACCCAGGTGGTTCCATCTGGGGTTTTCTAGGGTCTCTGGGAAAGTAACTTACTCAGGCATCAGCTCAAAGTCACTCTCACTTGGGTTATTTAACTGCGCATTTCAGAAACTGAACGTAGGAATATACATACTATAGATCTTTCGAGGCTAAAGTCTTTTAAGAACTCTAGAAAAAGATATTATTTACAAATAAAAAGATTTGTATAAAATGTTTGGGATTTACAAGACTTGTTTGCTTTTCTTTTCGGCTTTCACTTTAATCACGGGGCCAACACAGACTTAAAATAAACACGTACTAAAAATAAACTAAGCTTATCGGTAGATTCCATTTTTAGACAACCTGCGCGCGAAAGATAAAATAATAATAATAATTGTAAGTGCAAATAGTTTTTGGGGGAGTCGTGGACTCACCCGGCGGCAGCGTCCGTGATGGTCGCGGATGAAGCCGTGACGGCAGCGGTTGCCCCGCGTGTCGAACAGCATGGACTTGCCGAGCAGGTCCGTCTGGTTCTTGGTCGCCTTCTGGGACTGCGTGGCGTTCAGCTGATTGAAGTAGATTACCTTGCCAGTGCCGCCGCACGAGGAGGAGCCGAGGAGCAGGACCAGGAGCAGCGCAAGTGCGCCGGGAAAAACCAGAAGCGACAGAAGCGATCGCATCTCGATCCAAGGGTCCCAATCGCACTGAGCTCTCTTCCGCTCTGCGAATTCGCGCGTTGGCCCGACGATCCATCTTATCAGCCCTGATTAGCTTGTTTGTTCAGCCACGAGTGGCGGCTGTATCTCGCCGCTGGACACCACACTCCCGAATCTCTGGTCTATCCGGATCTGTTCTGGTCACTCGGTGGGCAAGAGTGGCATATTTTTAGGTGGCAGTAAGAAATTATTTTCTAGAAGACTTGTGGGCTGAAGATACCCTTTACTTGGAATGGGATGATTTTATTTATTAATAAGAAAAACTGTATAATCTTAAAGCCAACATGAATATTAATTTATTTTATTTATAATAAGCATTAACGATTCACCTGAATTAAATCTTATTTCCAAAAGAATGTCCCTTTTAGATATCTCACACTCGAGCACAATCACTTGTAGTTTTCCATTTTGTTAAATAATAAATTAAGCAAACAACCCACTCACCTCATGCCACTAAATTCTCTTTACACAATTTCGAAGGTAAAAATACACCTGTCTTGAGTGAAAAGGTTGACAAACCTTTTTGGCAAATGCTTTTCAAAAACATTTCCAAGTGCCTTGAATTTTAATTGGTAAAATGTCACAAAGTCTGACAATGTAAAAGTTTATTTCTAAGTGATTTGTTACAAGTAGTTCTTGGCACAATAAACCTATTTGAGGTAATGGTAGAACTCATAATTTAATCTTAATTCGTTTTGGGATGAAATCAAAAATTCCAATGGCAGATAAAGAGGCACTGGGCTGGTTTCAAGATTTGTTTTATTTTCACATGCTTTATCGTCTTACATCACAAGGAGGAACTGTTTTTTGTCTGTTCTCGTACTGCTTTCATTCCCTGACTCTCTGTATATTTTCCAGGAGCGATTATTTTCCGCTTGGGTTTCTTCCTTTTATCGAGCTGTGGCGCCCGGCGCTGCTCGATAAACACAATTATCGGGATCCACGGTGATGAGCTCTGAGGAGAGAAAGGAAACCTTGAGCTTAAAACTTAATATAAAGGGAATGGAGGCTTATCTTAACCTGAAGTTAAATATTTTATTTTCTTGATTTTAATAGTTTGAATAATTATTTTATTTGTTTGTCTTCACTATAATGATTTCATAATAAACTTAATGAATATTTTGGATAATTTTATTAATGTTTAAGTTAAGGGGTTTTCACAATTTAAATTTATCCTGAGGTTAACAAATATGTATAGTAAGTTTATTTAAGGTTTAGGTTTTTAGGCTTTTTTAATTGCTAGACGTATTATGCCTAGAATTAATAAATACTCCTAGATCTCCTAGTTTTAAATGGGGTTTAATTTAAATATTTATTTAAACCTGAGGTTAGCTGACTCCCACTTACCCTGAGCTGCATCCTTGCCACAGCTGTGCTGGCCCTGATTCCGCGGCCTGCCCCGCGATCTGCGTGGCTCCCGCTCCGCGTCCCGCTCCTCCTCCGAGGTGGACACCGCCTTCTCCTGCGCTCTCCTGCGCGTCGTGGCCTGCACGACTTGGGGCTGTTTCTCCTGCTCCTCCCGCTCCTGGAGGATGTTCTCGCTGGACGAGTGCTTGGGCGGCCGGCGACGTCGGTGCCTCAGGCGCTGGGAGCTGAAGCTCTCCTCGCGGATGACCAGGGTTCCGGCCTTGCTGGTGCGCAGGTAGTAGCGCGGCGCCTTCACCACCTCCTCCTCCTGGGCGAACTCCGGCGAGGAGTGGCGGCCCTTGGAGAGGCTGAACCGCTCCAAGATAGAGCTGTGTGAGCGGCGGTAGCGCCGCTTCTCCCGCGGACCCGAGCTGGACGAGTTCAGGGTGGAGGTCGAGGGTGGTGTGGGATAAACGGGCAGGTCCTCCTCCTCCGCCTCCTGGAAGCGGACGCCGCGCAGAGAGCTGGAGCGCCGCGACCCGGACGAGGCTGGCTCCCAGTTGGGCAGCTCGTGGGTGCTGAAGTCAATGCAGCTGCCGTGCGTCTTCCGTCGCCGTCCGCTCTCCCGGCTCGAGCTGGGCGTGGGCGTTATCGTGGGCGTGGGCGTGGCCTCGGCAATGTGCAGTCCATGGAAGTTCCTCTCCAGATTCGAGGTGGCCGAACGCTTGCGGCGGCGCGGCGAGTCGCCCGACCTGTAGGTCTCCTCCCTCAGGCCATTGGCGTCCACCAGGAGGTTGCCCGCATGGTCGTAGAGCAGGATCCGGGGCAGGGCAATGTTGCTGCAGCTGCGGGAGGTGCTCAGCTCCCAGTTCCAGTGCGGCGGCTTTTTCAGCTTCAGGCTGAGCAGATTGGCCAGTGGATCCTCCTGCTGCTCCTCCTCCTCCTCTGGAGCTTCTCCCTCCAGCAGAGTCTCCTCTTCGCCATCAGCTGCCTGGGACATGGCAGCTCATGGGCCGTGGGAGCTAGGGTATGAGTTTAAGATGGGTTTCCTTGGGTTCTCTTTGGTTTTCTATTCGATTTTCTGGCACTCCGCTTCCTTCCACCTGTTGGTTGTCCGTTTTCTTTCTGGTTCTGCCTTTATCCGACGCCTCTTCCTCTTCTCCGGCGGCTGATCTTCTGCTTCTTCTTCGCTTTGCTGCTTTGGCCTTTGGCCAATTTATTGTTTATCTCAACTATGTCTGTACAGGTGGCACTCGGCGGGCGGTCAATGCCTTAAATCAGTCAGTTTTTATTGCTTAAAACACTTGTAGCAACTTTATATATGTGGGCGGACTTTGAATTGGATTATAAACAAAGATAAACAAAGAAATATATACAGTTTTATGTATATTTCACCTCATTTATTATTATTTTGTTTGTTAAATTGTTTAAACTTTTATTAAGTTTATAAAAATCTATTTTTGTTGTATTTGGTTTTGCTTTCACTTTTAACTCAAAAAACGTGATTTCTTTGATATTTTTAATATTTTGCTTTAGTTTGCTTCCACCTTAGCCGGTGTTCACTGTCTTTTCCTTTGGCTGCTGCCCACGCTTTCAATTATTTTTGGCTTCCTTTTTTCTCAGGCATTCTCGCTCACTCCGCTTCTTTCTCTTTTATGTTCTCGCTATTTTTAGGCGATCCGCTCCCAGAAACTGTCCGTTCCCGTTCGGATTTCCCAATTCTCCTTTGCCCCTTTACCCCCCTCTCACCCCGCTGGCGACAGTGACGGCGTTGACATTTGAGTGGGGGACGACACACTGTGCCACTTTTTGGGGAGAGACACCGAAAAAAAATAGGAGGAGGAGGAGGCGAATAACAACCGATTTTTATGGGCTGCGGCGGCAAAACAAAAACAGAGAGACAGAGAGAGCGAAGTGAAAACAGCTGCCGTCCCGCTCCAACTGGCGTCGGCCGTCTCTGTCGTTTCGGTGCCCCCGATCAGCTGCGATCTATGAGATCTCTAGATCTGTGCTGTTCCGCCCGCCAACGTGCCTCGTAGCCAACTGTTCGCTTCGGCGGCATCTCGCCTTTGGGCCCCAAAAAGAGCCGCCTCCTCCGTCTCCTCCTTCGCCTGCGCCTGAGCCCCCTTCCAGCCCCCGAAAAGCCCCCACTGGGATTCCGCATATTTCACGCTCTCACACAACGAGCTCTTTTCTGGCAAAGATCGGAGGGAAATCGGATAATAAATACCCTTGCAAATCAAAAAAAGTGTGACCAGGTCAATTTTATTGATTTTTAAAGCCTAATTAATATTAGTTTGAGCTTTTATTCAATTAATTTAAAGTGCTTAATGCACATTTGGAGTTTTCTCTTATTTGTTATATTAAATAATGTCTAGTTTCGTGATTTATAATGATAAAGTTAAAATTTAAATTTATCAAAAATCTATTTGAGCTGTTAAAATATTAACTTCAATATATTTTAATTCTTCACAAATCATTTAAAGCTTATAAATGAATTTACAGCCTATAAACCCTCTGTAAGCAAGTTCTCATTATCTCTAAAAAATAAATAAATAAATAAAATATGCTTCTCGAGGATTTTATTGAATGCAAACTCAATTATTGAAATTAAAAAGTAAAATTCACTCACATTCTTCAAGAAAAAACCTACTTACTTGACCCATTTCTCTCTTAGTGTCAGTTCTTAATCCAGATCATAAATCTCATTGAAAAGTCCCCGACTAACCGCAGATCGAAGTGATAATGCCTGACCCAAAAGCGTATGCAAAATTTCGACAAATTTTTTTGTTTATCTAGCCCGAGTCGAGGAAAACACACGGTTTTCTGTTATGTTATTGGGAAATGACTGAAACATATGTGGCCGCCGTTGGCTTGGCTAATTTGCACCGCCTCCTGGCCCCTCCTGCTCTTGGCCCCGCACACCCATGCCATTTTTGCCATTGAAAAATGACAAACAAACAGAAAAGCTGAGGAAAAGTGGAAGAAAGAACGCAAAGAAAGCGAGGCGAGTGGGAAATATGTATGGGGAAAATGACTTTTCACATATTTTTCATCAGCTGAGGGTCCTGACACTTGCAAGTGATTCAGCCGCCGGGAATGTTCGCTACTCGATGGGATTCGATAGGGAAGGGTATCGATTACATTGGCTTATTGATTATTAATGTTATTGTTAATTGCGGGAAAAGTAAATATTTTCAGATGGCATTTTAGGTAAGCTCATATTATTCCTATTTATTTCTATATAAAATATTATCTAAATATGTTTCAGGTACCGATATGCCCCACTGACACTGTGTTGCCCTGCCAAGTTCCTATATATTTGTGCCATTTTCCACAAGGCCTCGGGCTCCCTTGAGGCGGTGAGAAAATGCGGGGGTTTCCCGCCCAGCCAGCCCAGCCAGCCAAGCTCATGGCAATTATGTTTGCGGCTAATTTGTTGTGCGGCCGTGGATGAAATCTAATTTATGCGGACATTGATGCATCGTCACGAGGCGTGAGCCGCAATTAAGCGGACGCGTCCGAAAGTATGCAACACTCGCGCGAGGAGCGCCACGCGCTGGCATTCTCGGGGATCCATTCCACGAGAGACCCGGAGACAAGGTCAGAAGGTTATCGCCTCCGATAAGCTTCCGTGCCGAGAGCTGCTTTCGCATTCGAAGCTGGCCCCGCAATAGTCGAGCTGCAGACGACGCGATGAGCAGATCCCTGGTCCTGATCCTTCTGCTGGCGCTCTCCGGCCTGGAGCTCCTGCAGGCCCGCTCGCTGCCGGACAGGCCGCACCGGAGATTCATTCGGCGCCGGGTCTCGCCCACGAACCCCGATGTGGAGATTGTCGAGGTCAAGGATGTGTACATCGTGAGGCGGCCCAAGAAGGTGGTGGTACCCATCGACGAGGACGAAATGGACTGGCGGATACGCTGCGACTTCAACCCCAGTCTCGATGAGTGTTGGTTTTTCTTTTTTATGATTCATTTTAATGCCCACTAGTCCAAGCCATTTATTAGATTAGATTAGGTGTACAGCATCATCTCTCAAGGAGGACTCATTTCCTTGTTTGTTGGTCATTATAAATATTATAAATATAAAGAATAACCTAGATTTTTTCATCTTTCAGGCAAAGGTTTCATCAAGAGACCAGCAGCTCCTGCCTTGCCCACGGAGAGAACTACAACTACCACCACCACGTTGAGACCCTGGACCACTCCTCCGATAGTGGATGATTGTGACTTTAATCCTACCCTCGAGAAATGTAAGTTTTCTAACAGAATGTTTGTGGTGGGTTCTAAATTATTGTTTTTAATATTTCAGGCGCTCCTTCGACTACTTCTACTACGACAACTACAACTACTACGACCACCACCACGGAATTACCAGTGCTTCCAGTCTTCACAGAGCCCGAACCCGAACCCGAACCGGAGCCTGAACCCGAACCAGAGCCCGAACCCGAGCCTGAACCCGAACCTGAACCCGAGCCTGAGCCCGAGCCCGAACCCGAAAACGATCCAGACTATGAAGCCACACCAAACCCAGATGAGGATATCGAACTACCGGAGGATGATGAGGATGACGCCTTCGATGACGATGATACTGATACTGGCACAGACTATAGCGATCCGTTCGGCGATGCCGATGCCAACAAGGAGGTAGAGACTTCAATTGGCTTAAATGATCAGTCCGCTTGGAATTTTCCTGACTTTTCCATTAACAAAAGCTAAAGATAATCCGGAAATCTAGGTCTTAAATTAAGTTGCAATAAACAGACAATTGCGGAAATAAAGGCGGCGTTTTTGTGTGTTTAAGTTTAAAAGAGCTTGATCGAGTCTTAAAAAATATATAGTGGCTTTATATGATATCCTATGTAATATATATGTTGTTCCTAACTGAATGTAAATATTAAAAAATATTATAATCTGAAAAGAAAGGCTTTCATAGCAAACCAGGAACTTGTTTGCGAACTCAGCCCCATTCCTTAACTATTTGCAGCCATTTGAGATACTTTCAGCCCCGCCAATTGTTATGCAATCACTAGTAGCTCGTGCCATTGTGGGTCAATTCCAGATCAGTGCGTCTGAGTATAAATACCAATTATATAGTGTATACTATATATGTTCTACAGTCTATTTATATTCCATATTTGTCAGAGCTTCCGGCTCGGCAAAAAAAAAGTGCGTAATACGATGCCAAATGTCAGAAGTAAGTTGTCGGGGAGATAATGAGGGAATCACTCGATTAGGAATCAATAACAGATCGGGCAGCCTTGACCTTTGCGGTTCTAGTGTGACCAACGCATGGAAGTTTACTTAAAAGGGTCATATTAGCTTACTGGTTTTGCTTCAACAAAGTTAGTTTATAAATAATTTCAAGTTATATACATAGGTTGAAACTTACGACTAATCAGCGAAAGGGCTCACTTATGGAAAATCCTTATTCACAGTGGCTTAGTGTGACCAGAGCGTTAAAGGTTTTTTGCAAAACAGAGGCATATGAGTAGCATATAATCGCATATACCACTATAATCTAAAGTAATTACAGGAGGAAAGTTATGGGACAGCCTTGACCTGAGTGGCTCAGTGTGACCAGCTCACCGGGGCCAGCCTGCAAGTAAAGATACTATATCTCGCGCTGCGTATCTTTGTATCTGCATCTTTATGCTGGCTCCCTTTTGTCCAGATGAGATAAATCAGCGCACAATTGGGCACGATCTGCGATGATTGTTGTTGCTCGCAAATTGAATTACCGGCGACGGGTCGAGAAAATGCGAGACAAGTGACAAGTGACACACAAAGGCGACGGCGATGCGAATAAAACGCCTGGAAATCGGGGGCCGCAGGTCAGTCTCAGCCGAGAAGTCGACGTTCAGTCTGGTTTTCAGGGAAAGCCACAGGAACCACACACAGGAACCACACACAGGAATCACACAGGAACAAGAGATGAATCATCTGCAAGGATCGCTGCTCCTCGTCTTGCTGGCCGGAGTTATGCTCCGCGCCCAGGCGGGGCTCTTCGACTGCGAGGACAAGATCCCCGGACTGAGCGATGTGGGCGACAAGATCTCCGAGATCTCCGGCACCAGCAGCAGCTCCGAGCACGAGGTGCGCGACTTCTTCAAGAACGTGGGCTGTCACATCAAGGAGGGCGCCAAGAAGCTGGGCGAGAAGGCCAAGGACCTGGGCGCCGAACTGAAGGAGGGCGCCCAGAAGCTGGGCGAGAAGGCCAAGGTGCTCGGCAGCGATCTCAAGGATCGCTTCGACGACTTCCGCGACAAGCTGGCCAAGGACTCGGCCGAGGAGATGAGCAAGGATCGCGGCTTCCTGGCCAACGTGGAGATCATCAATCCGGACATCCTCAAGGGCGAGCAGCAGTGCGGCCACGGACACATCCTGGACGCCTTGGGCAACTGCAGCAAGTTGAGGAAGTAGTCCTCGCAATCACACCCCTCGTCCTGTAAATATTTAAGTTTTTTTTTTTATCTTCTTCTCTTGATTTCCTTCCGTGTGCTTTTTTTTGTGTAAATAAAAAATGAAAGTGAAATGCAGACGCGTGATTGATGGGGGAAAACGAGACAGAGACGCTCCAAAGCTGTGTGAGGGGAAATGTATTTTACTATTTAGCTACACTTGTACCTGATCTGGCAAGTAACTAACTAAGAAGCTAGGTTCTATTTTGTTTTTAAGCTACATTTTTAGCTCCTGGTTTTTTTTTTAGACTTAAGGTATTTAGGATTATGCTGTACAACTGATTTTATTGCTCATACAACTTTTAATCGATACCTCCATATCACTTAAGCACGTCATCTAACCTGTCTATATAGTCTTGTGACAATAACCTTGCTAAGCTCTCAAATATCTGCAATACGTAGCTCTAAACAGCATTTATGAACACTAAATAATTGCTTAAAAATGGGAATAATCAAATGAAACTAATATATTAGCAATTAATATTATATTAAATCCACTCTTAATCAAATCCCATATTTTATAGCTAAACAAACTGATAAATAAAGCCCTAATTTAGGGATAAATATGGATATCGTGGCTATTATTTTAAGAAATATATACAAAATATAATAATATTTAATATATATATATATGCATTATCTTTTTTTGTTTAAGGCTCCGATCTGTAAAAACTATTCTTGGTTAAACTATAATATTTTAAATAATACAAATATATTTAAAAATGATACAAATTATATATTTACATTCAACATATCTGCAGATATCATATGCTTTATAATTAAAACAGTTTAAATAAATAGTAAACACTAACAGGTTTTTGTGTTTTTAGTATATCATTTCTGTGACTAATCCCAAAATACCCGTTCTAGATACTTCTAGATTCCCATAAAGATACAATTTATAAGACCAATTTGAAGTGATCAGCTTGATGGATTAGTCACCGTTGCAATTACCTTAAGTGTCCCAAGTGCGTATTTCTCTATCCCCGTTCTGGCTCTTCCCCACTTTCTGGAGAATTCATCTCCGATTCTCCGATTCTCCGCTCTCTCTCTCTGCCTCGCTCTTTCTCTTCTCCACTCTTTCCCTCTCATTTTGCTCGCCCAAAATGCATTTTAGTTGCCCGACGACTTTCTCGCCGGGCAAAAACCCAGGCCAAAAGACACCGCCGCGATACCCAAGAACTTGGTCAAGCGGCGGCGGCTGCAAACGGGTTTCAGTCGAGTTTGGGGCCTCAGCGGCGACGGACTTGTATACTCGATACCGATACCGAAGCCGATACCCAAACCTATTCCGTGTTCGATACCCGAGTGATTTGGGCTTGCAAGATGACTAATTCCCTGGCGATCGTCGCCCTTGTGGCCTGCCTCTGGCTGTGCACCTTTGGCCAGCTTCAGGCCGCCTCGATCGTGTGCGGCTCGGAGGCCAAGGCGCTGGACGGCGACGCGGAGGTGGTGACCACCACTCCAAATCCCAGCGAGGTCAACAAGTTCGTGCACAGCCTGCAGTGCACGCTGGAGAAGGCCAAGCCCTGGATCGCCAACATCGAGAAGGAGGCCAAGATTCTGGAGGAGAAGGCCCGCGATGTGACCAGGTCGCTCTTCCAGCGCTTCAACATGCTGGTCACCGTGCTTACCCTTCCGGCTAGTCCCCACACCGAGAAGGATAAGATCAAGGAGCCGGAGGAGGTCGCCCCCTCTAGCTCTGCCATCGTTCCGGAGTTGGTTTCCTCTACCGAGGAGCCGTCGAGCTCTCCGAAGACCGAAATCAAGGAGGAGGTCACCACCTCCTCGCCGCCCATCCACATGGACTGGCTGGAGGATCACGCCAACGAGGTGGACTACGTCCCGGAGAAGAATCAGTAGTATATATATAGTAAACGTAGTTAATCCATATGCCTATAAATATTTATATTACCTAATAAAGTTGCTAGCTCTTGGCCAGCTTTCCTATTTATTATAATCATGCTAAAACTAATTAATTTATGAATAAACAATTGGAATTTCAAATGTAATAGATCAGCGATTAGCTGGCATTTGCTTATTTTAAAAATGACATAAGAAATTCCCTTGCACATATTAAGATACAAATCCACTTTCTATTTTGGGATGTAAACAAAAAATACTAGTAAATTTCTAATGGAAGGTTTTATATGGGTAATTCTTACAAAATTTATCATAACATAATAATAAAACATTAAAGAGTTCAAATTACTTTAAAATACAAAACCCTTCTTGCAAAGTGACTCTTAAACTCGTTTTCGAACCAATTGGGTTATAGTTCTTGAAGCTTTTCTTTCGGCGACAGTGACTCACCGTCTGCGAGAGATTCTGCTCTGACTTTCTCTGCTCGATTTGTGTTCTGGGCAAAAATAAATCTGACGCCCTGCAGTGATCCGGTTTTGGTGCAGATCTGCGGTCAAGTGTATCGCCGCCCAGCGGCCCCAGCGTCACTTGCATATCACCTGCCGATCAAGATGCAGCTCTTCCACACCTTCGGACTTCTGGCTATCGTGATTATCTCCCTGATATCCATATCATCGCTCCAGGCAAATGTCTGGTCGAACTGCCGTGCGTGGGATCATCGTGGCTGCTGCATCAAGCTGAGACCGCCCTCTGCCCCCAAAATGAACAAAGAATCGGAATTAGGTTCGAATTCAGCGGAGGAATTTGAAATCAAGACTCGAAAAAGTTCCACGAATTTACATGAATAAAAATGCAAAAAGAAAAGCTTTTAATTTCATTTACTTTATAAACTTCAGAGACCAAACTCTTTTTCCAATAATGTTGTGCTATTGGTGAACTACGAATCTATCTAAAAATAATTATATTCGGTAACTATATGGTACAAGGGGATTATAAGTTAGTGCCAACCGAGAATGTATGTAACAGGCAGAAGGAGACATCTCGGACCCCATAAAGTATATATTCTTGATCAGCATCACCAGCCGAGTCGATTTAGCCATGTCCGTCCGTGTGAAACCACAGATCTCAGAGACTATAAGAGCTAGAGTTACCAAATTTGGTGACAACATTGGAATCTGTTGCACGCAGATCACGTTTGTTTTAAAATTTGGCCACGCCCACTTGCGCCCTCAAAAATCATAAAAAAAGTTAAACAAGCTATACTCGTTATTTTCGGGTTAAAGTTAATAGATACAATAAATGAATAAAATAGAGCGGATGTTTCCTGAAAATTTCAGTAAAATCGGATGATAAACATTGGAGATATTAGCAATAAGGTTAAAATTTTAACACACCGCCCTAAGGCACTGCTGTTGCAAGCTGTATCCGACAGGTGGCGCATTTAAGCTTTGGCAGTGCGATATATAGTATGTTCCTATAAAATGTATCATTCATATTTAAGTATGACATTAAATTGTTTAGGTCGGGAGCTAATTCGAGAGGCGATGTATTTTAAGAAGTATCGAAGTAGACTATTATAATGTATGTACAATTTTAAATTGCCTTTTAGTGTGAAGGGCAAACGTTTAAGTACCGGGTAGCGGGTTACTTGTATTCTATGTCACAATAAAGTGCAAGTGCAAATAAAATCTAATTGCCGTCATGACGTCTACTTCACGATGATTGTAACAATTTGCAATTTGGAAAGTCCAAACTCTTTTTCCAATAATATTGTGCTATTGTGAACTACAAATCTATCTACAAATAATTTCCTTAGTCACAATAAAGTGCAAGTGCTAATAATAGGCAAAAATTCACGATGACAAACATTAAAGTATGCCCTGCAGTAATCCGGTTTTTGGTGCAGATCTGCGGTCAAGTGTATCGCCGCCCAGCGGCCCCAGCCTCACTTGCATATCACCTGCCGATCAAGATGCAGCTCTTCCACACCTTCGGACTTCTGGCTATCGTGATTATCTCCCTGATATCCATATCATCGCTCCAGGCAAATGTCTGGTCGAACTGCCGTGCGTGGAATCATCGTGGGAGCTGCATCACGCTGAGACCGCCCTCTGCCCCCAAAATGAACAAAGAATCGGAATTAGGTTCGAATTCAACGGAGGAATTTGAAAACCAGACTTGAAAAAGTTGAGACCGCCCTCTGCCCCCAAAATGAACAAGGAATCGGAAAGAGACTCGAATTCAACGGAGGAATTTGAAAACCAGACTCGAAAACGTTCCACGAATTTACATTAAAAAAAATGCAAATAGAAAAGCTTTTAATTTCATTTACTTTATAATTTTCAGAGACCAAACTCTTTTTCGAATTATATTGTGCTTGAACTACGAATCTATCTAAAAATAATTCTCTATGTCACAATAAAGTGCAAGTGCAAATAAAATATAATTGCCGTCTTGACGTCTACTTCACGATGATTGTAAAGCAATTTACAAAGTTTAAACTCTCTTTCCAATAATATTGTGCTATTGTGAACTACAAATCTATCTAAAAATAATTTCCTTTGTCACAATAAAGTGCAAGTGCAAATAAAATCTAAATAATTCAGCGGCAAAATTGACAGATTGAGAGCTATTACATTACCTTCGTGACGTCTATTCTATTTATAGTTGATTGCAAAACAATGTATGGAATGTTTTGTATGGGATAACTGTGATCAAACATTAAATAAATACAAAGCCCGCATTATTTTGTTTATCGAAACGAAGAAATAATATTTAAAGAACACGTAAAACTAAATATATGAGCTCTATTTCAAAATTAATGTTTATTTTCAGCTGTTAGTAAACAAATACAAAATTAAGTTTACTCATATTTTCTCACAAAGAATTGAGTATTATGAAGAAAGAGCCTTGTTCCACACTTTCAAGAATTGCATTTATTATAAGAGATTTTCCTCTTTTTAATTATTTAGTTTGTACAAATCTCTGGGAAGCCTCTTCAGTGCAGACAAAATGTAATTGTGTGGCTAGATTTAGCCTTTTTTAGCGTTAAATAGCTGGTTTTTAGGTTATAGCTGTTTTTTTTTCATTTTTTCTCATATCTAGCCATAGAGTATTAAATTTTCACTCATACAAATACAATATTGGCATTTGACTATAGGCCCAGTGGCGCAACCCTGCTACGACCGAATGTGGTAATTCTACAAGATGCATCGTCGAAGGTACATTCCTAATCAATCGATTCTCCAGGTGTTAGAACACAGGACTGTATTGGGAATTTGTTTTTGATTGTTGTTTATCACGATTTTGTGAGTTTTGAAAGTGTGTAATGTTTAAAAGAGGCTTTAGCAAACATAATACGTAAACATATTGCACCAAGTAAGTAACACGAAACATTCTGATTTTGATTGATCAATTTCTAATTGTTTTTCTTACGTGTAGATGCAGTTCAAAACCCATCTTGGGTTGAATGACAGATGCTACAATATTGGGGTGCTCCTAAAACCAACAATGGTCGTATCGCAAACAAAATTCGATGAAAAAGCAATAAATAATGAACGAACATTTAGTTTTAGTAAAAAATATTAAAATATTGAACAATTTGTTAGCGGAATATCTTTTATTTTGCTAGAAATATAAAACTATTTCCAGTCAGTTTAATCTGAATTACAATCCTATATGAGTGGTATACCAGCCAGTAAAGCATATGCATTACAATCCTATAGGCAACCAGTATATGGGACGGTAATACTTGCTCGATTCGAAGTGGGCGATTTTGAAGGAATACTAGCAGAAAAGGCGGAAAAGTAAAACATGTAGTATGAATTCGAATGCTTACTTAATTCGAAGTATGACAGATGTAATCGATTCTCGAAGCCAAATTTGCGATACTGGGAATCGTTTCCCGATCTTTATTAATTCGCATATTTCAGAATGAAATTCCTCAGTACTGTAGAGCTTCCATTACAGCGAACCTAGAGCTGTTCGCATTGAGTGAGGCCTTTCGGTGGAACGCAAAACAAAGCGGTGCTCACGAACGCGAACGCAACTTGATTGGGCTTTATTAGCGGAACCTGTTCCCCGACCTGCGAGCGGAGACTTCGAATCGGCGAACGCTAGCTGGAGAGAGTCAGTCGTGGATTCGTATTCAAGCTGAAAGCGTCGAGATGAAATCGTCAGTGGTGTGCTCTTTGATCGGCCTGATGCTCCTGGTGGCCGTCGCCGAGGTGCGCGGCGAGTGCGACGAGGAGAAGGCGCCCGAGGAGAGCGACTTCAAGCACTTCTTCAAGAACCTGGGCTGCAAGGTCAACCAGGGTGCCAAGGATGTGGCCGAGGCGGCCAAGCCCTACACCGACAAGATCGGCGAGGGCGCCAAGGAGTTCGGCAGCTCGGTGGCCCAGAAGTACGACGAGCTGAAGCACAAGCTCACGGACGAGGGCTCCACCACGCCCAAGGCCCCCATTGCCTACGACGCCCCCACCGAGAAGGTGCCCCTGGCCCCCATCGGTGGCTCGCCACCGCCCGCCCTCTAAGGCCAGGAGTCCAGGAGTGCAGGAGTGCAGGAGTCCAGGAGTGACCGTCCCAGGATCCACTTCCCTCGCCCCTTGTTGCATAATATTTCTTTCTTTGTTTTTTTTTCTTGTGATCTATATGAATAAACGCCTAATCAAGTGATGTTGGACTCGTGAGCTGGGTTTTGCGACTTAATTAAGAGCGCTGATAAGCCGGGATTACCAGGGGATCACAGATTGCTAATTAATCAAGTCAGACACGATGGAAAAAAATCAAGGCACAGGTCAAGGCTTGAATGTTTTGGGAGATATTCGAGCGGCTCAAGGCTAAGCTTAAAGTAAATTGAAATTAATTGAAGTTAGAATGTTCTAGAATGAAATATTTGTCTTAACAGAGAAGGTTTATAAAAATAGCATAGGAATAATGTTATAAATATATTTTTATGTATTGAAATTTTTAGATTAAAACCTCTTAATGATTTACTCTTTGTGATTCCCAAATTAATGCTTTTATTTTATATATTTCGAGGTTTACTTTGAAGGTTTTAATGATGTATAAAGACAAATAAGAAAGCTTATAATAGATTTTAAATTAAATTCCAAGAAAATAATAGAAACACTAATTAAATATTGAACAAAAACAATTAAACAGGTTCAATGTTCTTTTGGCCTCACAAAAAAATCAAGAAAACGAGACCAAGGAGAATTATTGGGAAAAATGGGAACAAAGGCGTTGACTTAAAGGCAATAAAGAACTCGAAAGAAAGCAAACCGCAAGTGATTTACATTTGAATCGTAATTATTCAAAGTGATTCCGCACATATATATATATGTCTAGAGTGGCACTTTTATGTATTTGAGAAGGGAAGGGAATCGTGTGCAGAAATGTGAGACATTCATTTGGGATCGCGGAGTAAACATCGTTATGGGAAACGATGTTCTTTCCCTTGAAAATCGCTGTCAAGCCGGCAACCCTCAATCACCCAGAAGGGAAATTATATGGCCGAGATGAAGCTGCTGCTGATCAGTCACCATGACGAGCAAAACCTATAATTTAAAGTGATTTTTCACAGATTATTACCGTTTTGTACACAGATTTTAGGGAGGAGGGGCCCAGGGAAATAGTAATAATATTATACATTTTAAAGTGCACTAGATTTTAATGGAGGCGATCTCGAATCTCCCTCACAAAAAGCTACTATATGATTTAAAAGAAATTAGGCATGCAACGATGAGATAATAACTTTAATTTATTTTTAAAATATAGAGCTAGCATTGAGACATTTTGAAATAATTTTAAAGGCTTAAACTTATCCAGGGACTTTATTTATTTATTAAGCTGTAGGGTCTAATCTGTGATCTTTCCAGGGTATTCTGAGGTGCGTGGCCATGCCTTTATTATTATTTTTGTTTACTCTCCGTTTGTCATTCGGCGCTTGTTTACATTTCGGTCAGTTTCTGTTTGATCGACTTGCCTTCGTTTAGCTAATTTATTTATTCACTTATGAGTGCGGATGTCCCAATGACACAAAGCCGCAGCCGTGTTTTTTTTAATGAATGCCAAGACATTTTCAGAATGTCAAGTAGTGCGACGATGCTCGCCGAGAGCTAGCTGTACTTCCCGATCGATTGATCGAATTAAGGCCTGTTATCGCCACTAATTGAGCTGTCGGCGGGAGCTTACATAAGACCCTGATTAAATCGGGAATTACTCATCATCGGTCTGATATTTATTTGAAGCTTCCGCATTGCTTTTTTTTTTGCCAGAGTTGGAACTGGAACTGGACCGCCTCGTCGAGAGTTGTTAAACTAATTGTTCTATTGTGCAAATTACTCATAATTGCACATGCGTCGCAGGCCCGAAAAAGTGAAACAATTAAAGCAATCAGCACACACATCAAGCCGACTCACATGTCACAATCAACAAAGCCGAGCGGAGCGGCAGCAAAAATAATAAACACTTCACATAAATCAGATTATCACTTTGGGACTTTAACTGAAAATGGAGCTGCAAATGTCTGGGATTTTTTTCCGGCTAAAGGGAGTGCCTGTCTCTTTTTCTCTATAAAGGAAAATAAGCAGAAAAGTATTTTTATAGCAATCACAATTATTGCAATGAGAGCTGGGCAGCTTGTGAAGGGCAATTTACACAATTCGCTTTTTATCTGAAGAATAATAAATAATTCATTACCAAATTGCGGCTAGCAACTGGCTTTTATTTTAGAAATTCAATTTTTAAGGCCTGAATTAGACAGGAAACATGCAACCTATAAATATTTATCTGAACTTAGAAACAGTATTTAAAAAAAAATACAATAAAGTCCAGAGGTGTTTCTAAACATTTTTAATGATACCCGAGACTTATAGCAAATGGAAAGTGATATTAAATATTTTATTTCGATTCTCCATTTGAGTTATTTGACATTTAAATATTATTTTAATTCACCTTATTGTCACTTCACATTTTATTCCTGCCAAACACTCTTAAAAACAATTGAAAATATAAAGCTTAATAGGCAATCCCCAATTGGCGTTCTGCCTCGTCCAAGATAATCAAATTGTGGAATAAATATTAAAGTGCAGGGGAATCTGTTTATCTGAGAGATATTTCCCATCGCCATTCCCCGTCTCCGAACTGCTCCCCTCGGCAGCTGCACTTTCGATAAGTTTCCGGCTGGCAAACACTCGCCTGGTATTTTTTGGCTTTTCCGTTGTTTTCCCCCGGCAGAACTTTGCAGACGGTCCAAAGCAGGTTGCTCATACGCACAGTTGCACCGCAAGGCTGTTTAGAGGGGGGGGGGTGGCTTCCGGGGGAGGTTGGTTTTCAGGATGTTTCTGTGGCCTTTCCAGGGTGGGGCCGTAGGGGGGCTATAGGGGGGTCCGACAGTCATTACCGCCAAAGTTTTGTCGGCCAACGTACTTTCGAGACAGCCATCTCATGGGCATCGAATTATGACACTTTTAGTGGTTTCTGCTAACTATGCGGGACCTGGGGAGAAAACAGCAAGGAGGCAAGGCAGCTCGGAGTAAGCAGATCCCGGCGAGGGCAGACAGAGACCCAAAACTGTCTTTGTATTTTAGCAAGTTTTGCCTTTTGGATTTGTTTGCAACTTTACTTCGATTTCAGCCAACACACAAAACTTGCAGCCATACATATATGGCCGAAACAGAGCCCTTCTGGTTTTCAGTTTCTCTGCGAGAGCTTCGGAAAATCCTAAAAGGTTTTCTAGGTGCTTAAATTCTACTACAAAATATATGTTTTTCATATTACCTGAAATATAAGAGAATCAAACACTAAAAATGCAGGTCTAGGCATGTTTCTTAATTTAATTACATATTTATTTAAATTTATTTAAAAATAATATTCCCAGAAACCCCCGAAAAGCTATATGCTTATAGTTTTCCCTCCAGCTCTGGCCCCATTTCGCACAATGTTTTCATTTTCATCCTGCTCCTCTTTTCGGTTCCCATCTACTGCTTTTTTCGTGTGCTGCTCTTTTACTTAAAAGTTTATCAATAAAATTATGACAGAAAACTTTTTAATTTGACGCACAATAGTCGTAGACACGAATCCGTATGCGTTCGGGGACACACTTCCTCCTCCGCATCCGCATTCGCATCCTTATTCGTATTTTATTCGATTCAGTTGCAAGGAGAGACAAACAAATAAATAGGAAACAACAGCAAAAAAAATATAGGGGAATAAAGTCATCAGCCTATCACAGAGATAACATTCAGGCACAGGGGCGTACTGGAACGGGGGGCGTGGCTCAGCCCTTGAGGCCCTTCAGCTTGTTCTTCTTCTCCACCGCCAGGCTGTTGGCGAACTGCTTGTCCGCCTCGGCTTTGTACTCCGCCAGATTGTAGCTTGTGGCCTGAAAAGTAAATAGCGGAGGATATATTACAAGTGTGCACAAGGAGAAACACATTTAGATATTTTCTAAAGGATTAAATATAACTAAAGGTACACAGAAATCGATCGATTAAAAATCCACAGCAATTCCTTAATTCGTTTTTTCTCACATTTAGTGCCGTGCTGAACTCCTTCATGGCCAGCTTCTGGAGTCCCCGGTAGTTCCTGCCCAGGATGCGGCCCAGCTCGTAGCGGGAGATCGTGAAGGCCTCCGTTGTGGTGGGTTCCTCGCTATTACTGCCGGTCTCCTCGCCGCTAAGAGACTGTGGTGGAAATTGGTGAGTTCTATCCAGAGGTAACCGAATTCCAACTCACAGTTTTCTCCGTGGTGATTCTGGGTCGACTCGTAGGCTTCTCTGGGCCCGGATCACTAAACTGTTCGTTCACCACATTGTAGATGTCATTCAGGGTATTCCTGGTGTCCGTGTATTGCTAAAGTTTGAATAAGGAAATTGTTTAGTTATTAATAATTTCTTAATTTCACTACTTACATCCACAAGCAGGTTCTTGGTGATGACCATCTTCTGGAAAAAGTCCCAGATAATGCCGCGCTTGTGTCGCACGTGGGGCGAGTCCTTCGCGCTGTGATCCTCCCCGTGAACCAGGACCAGGCCCATCAGCAGGACACTGCCAATCAGTAGGACAGACACTATCCTCATTTCCCCACCGAATTGCATGCTCTATAAATAAAAGAAAATTATTGTAGTGGGCTCTCTCTTTAAGTGATTAATCCGCTGCAAATTGCATCGATCAATGGCAGATTCTGTCATCGGCCAGAGAGAAATAGCGACAGCAATAGAAGTGATACGCCCCCGCAGAGGCGGTGCATAAATCATGTTCGGTGACAGCTCAAAAAAGGGAAAAGCGAAATTGAAATGGAAATTGGACCGGGAAAGCGAGTCCCAATGCGAATCGGCGGAGTGTGGCGAAAACAGAAGTCAATAATAAAAGGCGTTGAGAGTCAGCAGAATTGGAGGGAAGTAGGTAGGGAACAAATATAAACAGAGGGACTAAACAATATTTTTAACCTTAAAGGTATTAATTTAGTCAAGTTATGTTATAAAATCAAAGCTCAATATAATTATAGATTACTATAAATGACTGCAAAAAGAGGAAATATTCTTCCGTGCCTTTTCTTAGCCTAATTATATCAGAGAATAACCTATATATTCTCAAAAACTCCCCTAAGAAATCACTTGTGGAACTCAGGCGATATATTATCTTATTAGTTTAGTTTTTCCCACCACAATGATCGCCCTCCCTTGATTTCCGAGACAAATTTCGCACTCAATTTGAATGCTGTGCAAATTGAAAGCAATGGTAATTGTCCCACCGACTCGAGTGGAAGTGGAAAAGTGTTTTTCGCTTAGCATAATTGCATTAGAAAGGGGGAAGAAATTCCACCCCGTCCCCGGCCACACCCCGATCCGCCTGAAAGTATGCAGTTGAAAGTATGCAGCGCGACAATCAAATTTGCAATATTTAGTCAACTTTTGTGCAGCCTTACAGAACACTCGCCATCGCCAAATTGTGTAAAAATCCCATCTTTTTTCCCCCTGTTTGTTTTTAATGCGCGTAATTAGGAAAATTGCACAAGTAGCTTAATAAATTTTTACATTTTAATTGCATTTTTGCCGACAAACTGGAAAATATTCAAATGCCATTTAATGTGGCTCTGTATCCATATTATTGACACAATTCTGGCAGGCTGGCTGGCTGGCCGACAGTGTTTGTGTTATTTAAGCCCCTGTGGGCCAAAAAGAGTTAATAGAAAACAGCAATTGGCCGCGGGTAAAGGCCAAAAACTGTCCGCTTAATTGTTTGCCCATAATTTCCAATGCAATGCGAAAATAATTTAAATTATTTCAATGCCAATATACCGCTGCAGCCTATGGCGAAAAAATAATACAATGATTATATTATATTTGCAACATTTTGCTGGATTTTGTGCCCGATTATGTCGCAATTGAAAATGCAATGACCTTTTTAATGGAGGGGCAAAGAGAGAGCGATTGTGAGAGGCGGGGGAAATGCAGCCTTGATGAAATTATAGACTGAATAAATAGCACAAAATATGTAAAAATATTGAATCACTTTGCTGCATTTCCATTTGTTTTTCGCTTCGATCACATATCACTTTAATTCAGCTTGCTTTCCATAAATTATTTAGTTTATGCATTTTTCTCAGTGCTTTTCGGACTGACAATAATGAGCAGATGCATTCGATTGGATCGCTGACCATTTGCCACTTCATGCCGGAATATCTGATTGATGAAAAGTACACAGCGAAAAAAAAGGAGATACTCTGTTGATGGGTTGCAGGTCAAGCCATTTGGGTAGCAAGATGAGTAGCAACTTCCCATCAAAATCTATGCCATCGAATTTACATCGATATGTTTGTGTATTTACCAAATATAAATATATGGAAATATGTAAGGATATAAAGGGGCAGATTTTTGATACCCTGGAATATAATATCAATTTTATTTAACATTTATTAACTTTTAATTAAACAATTGAAACTACAAATTTTCATTTCCCTAAATAAGTACCATAAATTAAATATTGAATCCTTTAACTGGAAAAATACTCACCCAATTCAAAAAAATAATATATAATTATTTGCTAAGCACTTAATATAATTAAGAACTTTAAGTATAGATATTTTTAGCCGCTGTAAGTATTTTAAAAAATCTAAAAAGTCATCAATATCATAATGTGATTTTTAGGGACTCTTAACCTCATTTCGAGGGTACTCCCTGCTTCGTAATTCCCATGTTTTCCGAAATATATTAGCTTCGCCAACCAATTTGGGACTCTGTTTCCCTCTCGTTCTCCCCTATCTCTTGCTCTCTTTCCCTCGCACATATGCATGTATGACCCGGTATCGCTCAGCGGGCAAGTCAATTGCCTTTGGTAGACAATCGTTTGATGCTTTAATGCTACTCAAGTGCTCAAACTCTTTTGCCAGGCGAATGATGATGCAACAACAACAACAGCAACAAAACAAACAACAAATCGGGGAAAAAAGAAAACAAAAAACATCAACAACAACAAAAAATGAAAAACCCGAAGCAGAGCGAAAAAAGTACTTGAAGTGAAAACTTTTGCTTTTTCGAGAGCGTTCTATGTTCGCCCGACCCCCTCTCTCTCTCTTTCTCTCTCTCTCAGTGCCATAAAAATGCATGGCACACACACACACACACACACTCACTCGCACATATGCATATCCTTATTCCCATAGATTGCCTGTTGTAGCGTAAGGCAATCAGCAGAAAAAGCAGAAGGAGCTCCGCTCCCGAAAAATAGAAGGGGAAAAAACGGTACATATAACAGACAAACATTTCATTGAGTTGAGTTTGAGAGGAAACTACGGCAAGTGGGGAGCTGGGCACTTGAGCTGGGCGAGAGCGTCTTTGGAGCAAAAGTTCTGCATCCTGCATCCTGCATCCTGCTCCGTCGTTTGCCTCAACTTCTTTTAGCATATGAGCGAAGTGATTGCTTAATTGCCAAAATTCATTGCACAGATTGATGGGGAGACGCAGGACGATGGGTTGCCAGAGAGTGAGTGTGTAGTGGGAAGGCAAAGTGGCGGGGGAAATCCTTTTCGGAAATCGTATAGCCAATAGCACACTAACCGTCTGACACGTCACACAAAGCAGTGATTGGTCAGCAAAAATAAAGGAAAATATAAAAATATGGGGAAGCAGGGTCATCTGACTTATGAAGGTGATTGGAAATTATTCTAAGAAATAGTTTTCAAGCAAAAAAAAAGACAGTTTACTCAAACTTCAAAGCTTTAGGGTTAATAATAACTAATAGTTCTAAAAACAAGAAAGAAAGCTACAGTCGAGAGTGCTCGACTGTGAGATACCCGGTACCTAAACGTTTATGCTTTACACTAAAAGGCTATTTAATATTGTACATATGTATGTAACATTACCATACTCTACTTCGATACTTCTTAAAATAAACCGCCTCTCGAATTAGCTCCCGACCTAAACAATTTAATGTCATACTTAAATATGAATGATACATTTCATAAGGACGCCAAAAATTGAATTATGTTATTTTTTGTCATTTTTTTTCTCTATTTTGCCATTTCTTCTGCAGTTGGCGCCATTATATCGCGGGGCCAAGGCTCGAATGCGCCACCTGTCGGCTATGGCTTGCAACAGCAGTGCCTTAGGGGAATGTCTTAAAATTCTAACCATATTGCTAGTATCTCGCATGTTTATCATCCGATTTTACTGAAATTTTCAGGAAATGTCCGCTATATTTTATTAATTTATTGTATCTATTGACTGTAACCCGAAAATAACGAGTAGAGCTTATTTTACGTTTTTTATGATTTTTGAGGGCGGAAGTGGGCGTGGCCAAATTTTAAAACAAACTTTATCTGCGTGCAACAGATTTCAATGTTGTCACTAAATTTGGTAACTCTAGCTCTTATAGTCTCTGAGATCTGCAGTTTACTCAAACTTCAAAGCTTTAGGGTTAATAATACCTAGTATTTCTAAAAACTAACTCCAATATATGGGTAATAATTGTTTTTTACGCAGAATACTAAGGAGCCTCTATTTTCTTTACTTTTCCTAGAGCTCTTAGCCAAGCTTAACTGTATACTGAAACCCCAAAAAAAAGGAAATCTGTAACTGTTGTTCTTTTCCTTGGCTTTTGCTGTCCTAAGGAAGGATACCCTATCTCACTCTCTCACCCCCTCTGATATCCCGTTGCACTCATCCGTTTTATGGCCCTCCCTCTCCGTAAGCTATTGTGGCTCCCACAAGGTTTGTCGCCTGTCGCCATCCCGCTCTGGCCCGCCGCTGTTTGCCGTGACAACTTTGTCGCCGCTTTCGCCCTCTGTCTCTCTCTCTCTCTCTCTTCTAATCTTTCTTTGTCCCCCCTTCTCCTTCTCCCACTCTCACCTGCTGCTCCTGGGCGATTCTTCTTCTTCGCCTTGTTGTCATTATCAGCGTCTTGGCTGCCATTGTTGTTATTGTTGCAGTTGCTGCAGCCGCTGCTTGAGCATTTTAATTATGCCCTAATGGCGCATAATAGCTGTCCCGCTCCCACACCCACTCTTCCCGCTGACTCTCATTACGCTCGGACTAACGGCATTGGCATTTTTCGGGGCGCCTTGCTTCCTTTGCTTCCAACTTTGCCCATTTTTCGACTAGATTTTCAGTGAAGTTTGTCTGCCCCTACTCGCTCTCCTTCTCTCTTTCCTCTCCCTCTCCCTCTCCCTCTCCCTCTGCCACTCCTACTCTGTTCTCCACTTTCTCTCTTTGTCTTCAGGTAAATTTGCACTGGCCCGCAGCTGGGCAAACCCTTTTTCACTGCCCACATACCCTGTAGCGAGAGCAATCAAGGATAGGCGGGGACATTGGCAAGCAGGTTACAGAATATAAACAATATAAACATAACAAGTAAGAAAGCTACAGTCGACTGTGCTCGACTGTGAGATACCCGGTACCTAAACGTTTGCGCTTCACACTAAAAGGCAATTTAAAATTGAACATACATTATAATAGTCTACTTCGATACTTCTTAATAAATCGCCTCTCGAATTAGCTCCCGACCTTAACAATTTAATGTCATACTTAAAAATGAATGATACATTTTATAGGAAAACGTAAAAACCCGCTCGATCGGCGTCAAAAAATGAATTATGTTATTTTTTGTCATTTCTTGCTATATTCTTTTGTCATTTCTTCTGCAGCTGGCGCCATTATATCGCACGGCCAAGGCTCGAATGCGCCACCTGTCGGCTAAAGCTTGCAACAGCAGTGCCTTAGGGCGGTGTGTTAAAATTCTAACCTTATTGCTAATATCTCCCATGTTTATCATCCGATTTTACTGAAATTTTCAGGAAGCGTCCGCTCTATTTTATTCATTTATTGTATCTATTAACTTTAACCCGAAAATAACGAGTATAGCTTGTTTAACGTTTTTTATGATTTTTGAGGGTGCAAGTGGGCGTGGCCAAATTTTAAAACAAACTTGATATGCGTGCAACATATTCCAATGTTGTCACCAAATTTGGTAACTCTAGCTCTTATAGTCTCTGAGATCTGTCGGACGGACAGAGGTTGGCACTAACCCATAATACCCTTGTACCCTATGGGTACCGGGTATAAAAATTCGTAAGCTAAATAATTCATGGGGGAAAGGTATGACACAGAGTGTTTCTATTTATTTATTTTGTTTAGTAAAACATCCAATACCTTACCTCAACCCAGAATATATTTTCAAATTAAATCAAAGCGTATAGGGTATCCCCACGTCGTGTCTCCTTTAAAACCAGCCTCGTTTTTCCCCAAATGCCTTTTGGCTTCTTCCACTATTTGGATGATGGCATTGCTCCCGCTCCCCCGCTCCTTTAAGCCCCCTTTCTTCTTCATTTTGCTTACTTTTGTTACCAGTTTTTCGGCAATTCTCGTTGCACTTTTGTGCACGCTTTGATTATTTTATTGCCCAACCCATCCCCCACAGAAAAAAAACTCTCCCCCCTTCCCCTTGTTCAAACTTCATTTGAAATTAAAACTTTTTCGGCCAAGAGGGGGAGCCAGGGTGGCCGTTGGGTGCGACTCGGGGGGCGGGAAGTAGCATTCTTGATTATGTTTTCCAACTGGCTCATCAACTGGCCAACAAAACTTTGTAATTATATCAATGAGTGCTGGCCGCAGGGAAATTTCGGGGGGGAGAGTGGGAGGAGGTGGGCGTGGCATTTAAATCGCACTTTCCGATAGCCAAAAATCAATCAATTTTCGTATCGGCTCTCAAAATATTTTTGCATGGCATTTCAATTAAATTTGATTTGATTTGATTTGATGCAAAGCGAAGCTATGCGCTGCAACTCGATTCGATTCTCAACGCTCTCTCAAGCTGTTGGTCTCGGACACTGGAAGAAATCAAGGCATTCTTCTGTTCAATGAACTTTGAAGAAACACTTTAAATATCAAGAGTTGCTGAAAATATACTGGAACTTTATTTTTGGTAAAATTACAGAGCTTGTTATCAGAACTTTGCGTTGCATATTTTATTACAATGTATTTAATAATAAAGATCATCTTAAAGAACTTTATCACTTATTTCTCTCTGTGCCCAGTCCCGTCTCTCTCTCTCCTTCTCTGTATTCGAGTGTGGGTAAACACACTTGCACAAAGGCATATGAAGAGATAGAGAGCAAGGAGAGAGAGAGAGCAGGGGGCCTGTGGGCGAAGTGACGATGTGCCTGCCATATTGTTCATGTAACTAATAATACACTCACACACTTGCACGCGCCTAGGCCGAGACAGAGGCAGAGGCAGAAGGAGGAGAGCGACAGTGCGACAATTGCTGCCTTGGATCTCGCCTCATTTTGCATTTGCATGCTAAGTACCAATTAAACGAGACTTAAGAGCGATTTAAATGTCCTCGATATGTTGTCCCTGTGTGAGTGGGTGTCTGCCAGCTAGTGTGTGTGCGTGTGTACCGAGTCCTTCGGGTCCCCAGGCGGCACAGTGGCGTCCACAAGTGTAACCACTCAGCGGAGATGTTCTGAATAAATTAGGAGGCATCGCCACAGAACTGGGTAGACGCGGAAAGCAGGTGAGTTTTAATATTTATATTTTAATGGAAACAATTGAGAATTTATATATACTTATAAATATATAAGCACTTTAGCATTTATGTATAAGTATAAATTAATTAATTAAGTCTGGGAACTGAAGGTGTTTTGGAAGATAGCCTGATTTTATTATCAGTGTTTCCTAGATGGATCTTTCTCTGTTTTCCATGTAGTTACTTTGAGTTTTATGCTTGAATTACACCCAAAAAAAATCATCATAGAACCTATACGATTGTTACATGAATTCTATACTCTTGAGTATGAAAAATTTCTTAATAAGATGCTTATTAATTTGATACTACAAAAGTATACATTTTATACTGATCTGCACCAATATTTCATAACAATCACTAACGCGACAAACAGAAAACACTAAATTCCAGCTAACGCGATTTGTTATTGAATTTTCGATGTAGGTTCGTATAAAAATAATACTCGAAAATACACAAAAGTATAAAAATTATACTTTGTAGTATATATTTGATATTTTTAAGAATAAAATTTAAACTAAACTCGTTATACTGCTTGAGTATATTTTTAAGACAACGTGTAGAAAGGTTAAACTCTTGTTTTTTTTTTTTTTTGGGTGTAGTTGGGAATTCTCATTATAAACTCAAATTTTGCCCTTGCACATACTTTTTCTGCCCACTGTGCTCCCGGAGTGGCAGCATAAATTATGCGAATCGATGGCATCTTATCAACATTTGTCACTGCAGCCCATACACACACTCACACACGCACACTCACAGTGTTGTCCACCTGGAAAATGCACTTACCATTTACCCCTTTTGCCAATTTTCCCATTTTCCCATTCTCCACCACCACTCTTTGGCCCAAAAACATTTTCCTGCACCTGACTGCAATTCGATTTTCATTTTGGCAATTTCAGTTTCGGTTTCAGAGTTTCGATTTCTGTTTTGATTTCGTGCACGAAATTATCCAGTTACATTTTCGGGAATTTGCGCTGATTACACACACGCATCCACCCCTTTCTTTACACCCATTACACCCATTACACCCCCCGGGCGATTGATTCAACCCGTTGAGTTTCGCTATTTCGCTGGCTGCCTTTGGCCGGCACTTGGCGTAATGTAATGAAAAATAAATAAATCCAACGTGGCCATAAACCTGAGCAGTCATAAAATGTGTGTTTATTGAAATTAAAACCTGGCCGAAACGGACCAGGGTCGCAGGAGGGCGGGGCAGTGGAGGCAGAGGGTTAGGTGTCGAGATCATAAAACTAAAACAGAGACACAAACTTGACCGAAGTCTTGCATAATAAATGCTAATAAAGCTTTACGATGATGGGGCGGCTACAAGGGAGGCAGCTGACCCAAGGACACACACACAGACTCGGCACAAAAAACAAAAAAAATAAGCACAAAAAATATGTTCCATGTCCCTCCCCCACTCTTTTGACTCGGGCGCCACGTAAAAGTTAAACAACACGAAATTCCATTAAGCGAATGGATTGCCATTCATAACTGTCCTCGGGAATGTGTGTCTGTCTATCTGTGTGTGTGTGTGTTTGTTTGAGAGTGTGTGTTGCGGGGGAGTGTGTGTGTGTGTGTGTGCGGGGAGTAAGTGTGTTCGTGTAAACAACACCAAAAACCAGGGCTACAAAAGTTGCCAGAAAATGTGTGGCAACCATTTGCTGATATCCAGCTGGGATGGGGAAAAGGGTCCAGGAGGAAAAGGCCAGGCAAAGGGAAAAGGGAAAAGGACGTAGGCGAAAGGTTTGGAAAATTTTTGGAAAGTCATAAGCCACAAGTCTGGGAACCCAGCGATATGTTAATTAAGCTTATACCTATAACTGCAGAACGATATAGGTTTCCGCTAAAAATAAATCATAATTTGTTTATTATTATAAATTTACTATAAATATAAATCTAAGTTAGTCCCTCATCCTCTTAAAACAAAAATCCGAGACTGGCCACTATCCATTTAATGGAATCAAAGCTAAATAGGGCTTCAGCTGAGTTCCGAGGAAGCCCGGTAAACCAAACCACAGGGCACCACTAAAACAGAACCACATACACGCACATGTGCACACACAACGCAAGGAGTGCACACAAACAAACAAGCAAGGATACACCGCCATTTCTGCCCCCTTTTACTCCTTTTGCGCACCCCTGGCGCATTGCTTTCATGTGTTTACTTTGGACATCGCATAAAGGTGACCAGACTCTGTGATATGTCATTTATTTCCAGCGCTGGCCGCGCCCCGCCATTTGTAAACTCAACCGGAAAATTGCTTTTCTCAGCGCGTAGTGTTTCCACGCCAGTTTTCCCTGCTAATGGCCGGCTAAAAAATAAGGAGAGCAGCTGAAAAATACAACATATATGACACAGGAAACAAGCAAAGGGAGCCAAGAGCCCAAAAAAAAAAATAAAAACAAGAATTTAAAGCGAGTTGCAGAATCAGAAACTGTTTACGGTTGTAATTAAGTTGGCAAATCGAGAGGGCAGCTTCTCCGCCGTCTATTTAATTGTTTGGCATCAACATTATTTCAGGAGAGAATGTAGCTGCTGTGCCAGCCACTGGGGCGTATACGTGATCGTCGAGGCGAGCTCATAACTCATAATACGTATACGCCCCATCGTCTTGGCCCGACTACGTGCCAACTGTCAAGAAGCGGCATCCCGCAGCGAAGGATATTCTCCTCTCGCCTCGCCTCGCCTCCCGATCTCAAGTCAAGTCAATAAATAAAACATACATATTGATATGGGCATGTGTGCTCTGCTGGGGATGGGAGAAACTTTAAGTTATCCTCCCGCAGAAATATACGAACTTTAGCGTATAATTTTTAATCCACACACATCCGCACACCCCTGCTCTTATTTCTCCAGTGCAGCTGCATAAATACATTTGTTCGGCTGCTGATTCCGTATTGCTCGATAA
Source organism: Drosophila asahinai (assembly GCA_008042795.1). NCBI lineage: Eukaryota > Metazoa > Arthropoda > Insecta > Diptera > Drosophilidae > Drosophila > Drosophila asahinai. Next base: position 24,002 of record VNJZ01005700.1, on the reverse strand, counting down.
TATTTCTGCGGCAACTGTCGAGTTCCCACAGCACTGGGTGGAAAAACAAGGCCAAATGAATGCCAAAGGGGGCGGTAAATGAAAAATCAAAATTAGTTGAGACTTCCAGCCAAGTTGTGCACTTAATAAAGGCATGCAGATCTCGATTAAGTCTAAAAGGAATGTGTTTAAATAGGGGATTAGCTTAAATAAACCATTTTAAGTGTGCTCAGCAAGAAAATATTACAAAAACAAGGTAAATAAAGAGATATTTATTTACTTGTTTCACCTTTTCATTCACTTGCAACATCACGAATAAATTTATCTTAATGATTTGTTTTTCCTTATCGAAAAATCTAAATACAATTCAATTTATTTTTAATTGGCTGTTTGTAAAGTTTACATAATTTGAGCCCACTTAATTAAAGTCATCTCGCATATGCTCACAACATTTCTTCACTCAAAACAAAGCCTTAAAATAAAAATATTTATTATGCCCCGACCCGTGCGCTCGATGTTCAATATTTGCTAAACGCTTTTAATATGCCTGTATAAATATTTCCCTTGGCTAATCAATTTGTATCTACCTGCACGGCGATGACACTCATAAAATGTGCTTGGAAAAAGCAATAAAAATAAAACCTCAAAGTGGAATTGAGAAGAGACAACAATAGTAAATGCTAATCATGCAACAACTATCAAGCGACAATCCAAAAATGAGAAGAAATAAAATAAAAACCAAAGGCTGACCTTGACTTTCATACCAAAAACCCCAAGCGGCGGCGGCAGCGGCGACGACAAACCCCAAGGTCAGTCGCCGGCTCTTGCCAAACTCTGGTGGTTTTCTCTGATTATTTTGGCCGGATTCTTTCGGCCAATACACCATATGTTATGTTATGCTCGGCCGCCAGTGGAAGCCGGTAAAAAGAGACCGACATTGACAGGTGGTAATTGATGGGCGAGGGCCGGGTCTCTTTCTCAGTCTACGGGCAACGCGAAGTTTGGCTTTGGATTAGCATTCAATTGGTCACTGGGCCAGCTCGAAATTTGGTTTTCGTTTCGGGGGAGTTTCTGCTGGTTTCTCGAATATATGATTAATGCGTACGTGAAGGTAATGGAATTTTTGGCGGCCAACAGGGAATCGTTTGGAAACTAGTTGCCTTCGATGCATGTTCGAGTAATTACAGCTTGCTAAGGAAATGGAAACGTGGCCTTTCTTAAGCCTTCTTTAAAGAATATTAAAGAAATTATTTAATGAAATGGTTTAGAAAATAAAACCAAGTAGAAAACACCGTAAAAAAAATATTGACATGGCTATTAAATTTTCTATTGCGCAATCAATTCCCCCAAATATTAAGTGTGTCGTGTAAATAATTTTGATTGATTTTCTTTTGGCTCGGGATAATTTGTTGCCAGTGAGACATTTCCTCCGGCTGCGTAACTGGAAAATACCCGTTGCGTTTGCTTCTCCGCTGTGGGGATTATCAATTTGCACAAATTGCATATGCTTGCCGTGATATGTCAATCTTTCGGATGCGTTGCACAATCGCTGCTGCTGCTGCTGCAGCTGCATCCACTTCGAAGGCGAACGCGTCAATTTAGTGAATTTACTAAAAATTTAACTCGAGAGAGGCGTCGTAGAGCGGGGCTTCGCGGCAAGTGAGGCTTGGCAATTGGGTCAAAATTGTTTACACGCCGCTGCGCATGCGTCGCTGCCTTTCGAGACAAGAAATCGCAGCGAAAAGCGATTCAAAATTCACCAACAAAAATATCAGCTCCATCTCCATCCATTTTTATTTATTTGCCTTTATGCTCCGCGTGGAATTTGGCTTTTGTTGATCTTTCGGCTTTGGAGCGTCAGGCGTCTCAAGGCCGTCGAAGATTTCGTTGGATCTGTTGACTCTACGAGCATCTTGTTATCGCCGCGATGTTCACCTGTCGCAGTCCGTGGGACCCGAGAAACTGGAGCAAGGGAAACCGGCTCTCAATAGACTCGAAATGAATGCGATGCAGTTATTAAAAAAAGAAATAAATGCACATTTTTAGTGGTGTTTTCGTGATTAATTAAGGTGGAGTTCAGAGAGCTCTGAAAAGTAATGATCACATGCCTCTAAATAGACAAATATAAATGGTATTTCGGGGTATTTTCTGATAACTTTAAATTACATTAATAGATTGTTTTGTTTTATATTTTTAATATATTTAAATCAATCAAAATTCTTTCAACTTTTTCACAACTTCTGTTTAGACACTCAAAAAATATTGAAAGCAAAATTGGCATGACCTCTTCTAGCTGTTAATTAGTCTCTCTTTGAAATTTTCAAGGGGCCCGTACTGACACTTGGTTTTCAAATTTACCAATTTCAATTGCACACATTTTCGCATATTTTTTCCAGCACACACTCGTTAAAATTCTTGCCCAACACACACGCGTTAAAAGCCAGAGGTCAGCCGTGGGTTAACGTTTGCGCCGCTTGCCAAACTCACGGCGGCCAAAAACGAACAAAAATATATTTTATTTCCAAAAATATTTGTAACTTGAAGTGCAGCACGGCAGGCAAACAAAAACGAAAACAAAAACGATGGAAAAAATGGGAAAAACAAACAATGAAACTCACTTTCACGTGGCTCGCTAATCAATCGGCCAATCAATCGACACTTCAAAACAGATCAATAGCACTCGAGTACGGACAAATCGGAGCCGAAACCGAAACTAAATTGAATTTGAAAACGAAATCGAAATTGAAATCGGAACAGAAACAGAAATCGAAATCAAAACTGAAACTGAAACAGAAATCGAAGCTGAATGGCAGCCGCTTGAAACTCCGATTCCACCGGCAACTTTGTTAACTTGGTTACTTGGTTTTGGCGCACGCGAATGAGTACTAAATTGTTTAAACTTTATGCAGCCTCAAAAACACTACAAAAACATATAACCGACGTCGACTGAGGCGGCAGCAGCAGCAGCAGCCGCAGCAGAGGCAGAGGCTTTTCTCAAAGAGCCAAACGAGGCGGTACAAAGCCGAACCGAGGCGCCAGCACAGTGGTTGCAATCAGGCCTAAAAATGTTTTTTTTAGATTTTTATGCACTAATTTCAAGGAAAATGTACAGACTTGTGTTTAATACGAACAGTCCGAGTGTTGTTAGTTGAATATATAAATTACAAGAACCTTCAACTAACTTGTTAACATATCAGTGTTTAATCAAATTGATAATAGCATTATGACACTGTATTAAAAATTTCATTAATTGGCCCATTAATTAGAGGCTTGACAGCAATCATAGGGTTTTGCCTAAGTGCGAGCAAGATGACTATACGGCACTTTCAATGAGAGATTAATACATTAATTGCTCATTAATTGAAAAACTTATCGGTTTATCGAAAAAAATACCAGACAAAAAAATGAGTTCGATAGAATATACCGTCTGTAATTCATTAAATTGTATCTAAAAAGTACATTAATGTCTCATTAGACAAAACGGTCTCACAGAATATATTCGTTTTTGCTAAACGCTTGCCATAATTTTCAGCAACAATACTGCACAAAAGCAAGATAAATAAACAAAATAAATATGCTTTCCGTGGCTTGGGTTTTCCGCCGTAAAATTGTATAATTATTATGAATTAACTAAATCTATGTACACGAGCGGGTGTAATAATCAGTATAAGGGCTTTCATATTAATTTCAGCAGGAGTGTTTGCACGAGGACTTCAGAAATTGATAATTATGTACTTCGAATTCCGCCCATTTTTATTGTTTACCTTTTAAATAAGTCTGAACCAAAAAAGACATATAGTTGTCTCTTTCAAGGTTCTAATGAAGTAGCTAATTAATGAAAACTTGTGCCCTGTATCATACCCGTATTAGCACATAATTTCCTTCCTCATAAAATATATTATTGATAAAGTGTTTAAAAGTAATATGTAAATAAGAATAATTAATATATATGATATCTTTTTCGTCTTTCATTTCTGATTAAAAATGTTTAAGTTAAAATTAAGCATCTAGTGAAGAAAAAAACAAATAAACATATTTTTACCATTTATATTTTAAGCACTCTTGTGACCACAACAACCACTGTGCCAAGTCAGGCTTGAGAAGTGCAGTCGGAGTGACGACGCGTCGTCAGAGGTGGCAGCGGCTGCGTTGGCAGCAGCGAAGCCGGCCGCGCACGAAGCTGTAAAGTAAACGCTGTAAACGGCACAAGCTGCAAATGCTGTTCCAGCGGCAGAAACACCAGAAACAACAGCAACAAAGGCGCGTTAAGAGCTCAGCTGACGCGGCTAAATGGCGCTGGCATTGCATAATAGTTGAGACCAGTAATGGACACTCGCACAATGGGCCTTGGCCGGGGAATGGAGATCACAGATCAGAGATCAGGAACCAGAAACTAGAGCGGCCTGAGAGATCTAGAAACAGAGTCCAAAAATCATTCCATGGGTTAGGGTTCAATACCCCTAGAATATCATTGTTTGTTCTTATTTAAACATTGTTAATGGCTGGAAAATTAATGTAGGACACAATTATACTTTTCGTGATATAAAACAAAATAATTTAACCAGCCTAAAAAATCAGAAAGGAAAAAAAAAGTTGAGTTAATATTTTAAACTGCATCACGCCCCTAAAAATGAGAAATTCTTTTGCTTAATCAAGTAAACATCGGTGCTTTAATTAAAGTTTTTGAAAATTCATAAGTATTGCCCAAGATTAAACCCAAGACTTAGTTGCTATCAAAATTTAAGAAAATCCCAATTAAACAATACGCTAAATTGGGCTTAAAAAATAAATCCAAATAAAGTGGGCTCTCGGAAATAAACGGCAAAACGAATTGCCAACAAAACACTTGCAAAATGTCCAGCGATTTATAAAGAAAGAAGCCAACCAACTAAAAATTTTGTAAAAATTGTAAGCGACAGCAATGATTTCCAGCTGCTTTTGTTGCTTCTGTTGTTTATGCAATAATCGCACTAATTGAAACGTTTTGTCAGGAGCCACAACAACAATTAAAACGGCAACAAACAGCGGCGATAACGCCATCAAGCACAGGGACAAAAACAAAGACAACCCCGCAGCACCCCTCTCTAATTGCCATCATTTTTATGATAGTGCAAAAAAGTACAAATAATAGGAGACACTATTTTTTGCACGTTACTTTTTGGTTAAAACTAAACATTTTTTTGATATGTTTATCACACGGACAGCAGCAACAGCAGCGGCAGCGGCAGCGACAGAGGCCGAAACGAGACCAAAAAGAAGCAACAGAAATTAAATAAAATAAAATAAAAACCAACATTTTTACTCCGGATGCGTTGGCAATGTAAGTTTGGGCTTTGGACACCGACATTTAAAAACCGGAACTGAAATGGGTAAAAATGCATACAAACAATGCTGGGGAAAGGATACCATAAAGGTGTTAATCAAAGGATACCCCGTAAATGTCTAAAACAATAATATTGTTTGATCTCATATCTCCAGCTTTATATACCTCAATCACAACTTAAATTCCAGGTTCTCAGTATAAATAACCCGTAAAAGAATAAATGCTAAATGCAAATCTGTAATCCATTTTCCTTATGGCCAGCAATCTTTCACGAATTGTGTATAAATTTCACAACTCCAACTTTTGTTTGATTAATTAAGTAAAATGTCGAATCGAGTCGAGTTCGTGTTTGGGTTTGAGAATTGTAAACGAGAGTAAAATGGCACAAAATGCTCTCAATTAAGCTTGTTTTGTGCGTCCGTGTGTTTGTGTAAACAAATACATTTTTATTTAATTAAAATACCGAAAATAAAAGTAACAGCACCCACACCCAGCGACACATTTGCAGATAAACTTATATGGCATTAAATTCAAAAATGCCGCCAGACGCAGATGCAATGAACTAAAGCCCCCTCCTGTCCACGGGCCACGCCCATTTCTGGGCGAGCTTATAGGTTGGGCAGGCTTAGCAGATATTTACAGAAACCATGGGACAGTTTTTCCCATTTTTTGACGGCTGAAATTTGAAAACCTATTAATTATTGTTTGTACAATTATTTATAAAAAATGCTTTATACAGTAAATAAGTGACTTTAAATTGTTATATAAAAATTAGCTAAGTATAAAAATAAATTAGACTCTAATATAGCCATGAATTGTTTGGGAATTGTTTCTTTAACAAAGCAAATATGATCAAATTCTAAAAATACTAATATTACTTGAGATACTTGGTAAGTCTCAATAAAAATATAAAATAAATATTACTCAAGTGTAATAGTCATATTTGTACTTGTATTGCTTTGGGATAAAAATTGTTAAATATATGTATATATTTTTTATTTATTTCTAAAGTATCGGCAGTGAATCGGCCCATCGTCCGATTCGTTCAGATCCCTGTGGGTGTTGCATTGTGCAATTGTGTTTGCGTATTTGTTTTGGGCATAAATGAAATATGCATAACGTAATATGCAGTTGGTAAAATGTCGGTTTTTGGTATTTGTTAAAGTATTTTGTCGGCTTTTTCATATTATTGTTTTTGCTTCCGATCCATCTCTCTCTGTCTCTCTCTTTCGCAATAAAAGTTTATTCCTCAATATTGCTGCATATTTAAAATATATTAATTTTCCAGCAAAAGAGCAAAAAAAAAAAAGCAAATGTGTGCCAAATTCGTGAACAAAAACCGAGCAAGTTGTATTGCAACATTTTGTTGCACACTTTCCGTTAGATTTCAATTTGATTGTCGAACTGAAAATTCCCCTTCCCGCGTAGACTATATTTTTTGTTCGCTTTTTATCCGCATTTATATGTGAATGTATATTTTATGCGACATTTTTGCTAAATAAAATTTTTACACAGCTGAGAATATTCCTCCGGAATTGCCATAAAATTTCATATTTGGCAATTTGCATTTAATTGGTTGAATTATGTGGCAATTCTTCGAGGGAAAACTATGTTTACGGCAGTTAAATGTTGACACTTTGCCCTCAAGCTCAATATGTTTGTGATTTTTGCTTCTGGACTTTAAGTGTTAAGGAGTTGGATATTTATTTAAGAACTATTTCGTAGGCATAATACATTTATTTATTTACTCCCAACCAGAATTTATAATTGGTTGCTACTCAAAATTTGATACTAGGTTTGTTAGAGCTGGAAAACCTCGAACTTATAAAAACTGATTTCTTTTTTAAGGTGTTTAAAACAATTTAATATAATTCATAGAGTTTCCTCTGCAAGCTAAGAAACGCTTTCCTTCCAGGACTTCCACGAACCACTTGTTGCTTTCCTCTCTTGTCTCGCTCTCTCGCTCTATTTCCTTGAAACTCACCTCACCTGTACCCAACTCCACCACACTGGCAGGACATACGAAGTCGAGTCCTTTGACACTCGTTCTCAGTTGCTTGGGGCCATCGAAGCAGGCAGCACACTCGGCAATGATGATGATTTTCCCAGCCACTGAGCCGCAAACAATGTATTCCCTTCGGCGAGCATGTGGCAGGGAAAAGCGGGAAAACCTAGAGGCTTGTGGGTGGAGCGACCCCTCTACATAACAATGAAAATATAATTTTAGTGCCTAGTAAAAATCCATGGCTATGGATAAAAATGTTCGTTACGCTTCGCTTTCCCTTGCTCGATTTTCCTTTGCTTAGTTATCCTTAGCGTGCCGCCAAAAAATGGGGACATGAAAAACTAAAAGAAAAATGTAGCCAAAAATAGAGGAAACCCCAAAACCGAGCGGGGAAAACTATGAAAATTTGACTGAGAATTGAGAATGATATCGAGGCAAGTCAAATTTAATTTCACGCTTTCCTAGTTTTCGCTCTAACCCTCCGCCAAGGAAAATATTAATATAAATGAAATTCTAATAAACCAGATTGGGAAATGTTTGGTGGTGAAGGGGAATAACATTTATTTTTACAGTTTTTTTATGAGAAATGAATTTAATTTAGATTATTTTAGATTATTATAAATAAAATGCGACTGGTTTGTTCATTTTGAGGGAATTTAAGAGTGGAACTCATGACGATCCTAAAACAGCTGTATGCTAAAGATTTTGTTTATATTTAATCACTATAAATTCTTGACCAAAGCTTTACCCTACTTATACTCGTTTAAAATATTTAAAAATAGTTTTATTCAATTGCTTTAACCCCTCGCTCATGTTTGTTGTTGGCACTGCTTTCTGCAAAACCTTAAAAATTCCCGAAAACTATCGAGAAACTTGCCGGGCTCAAATAGTTTTTCCTTTTACTGCGCGACACAGCTGGATTTCGACAATTTCGCTGACGGAATTCGGCGAAAGTTGCGGATGAAAGTGAAACTAATTTTTATTTATGCGCGGAGCAAGGACGAAAGGGGATAAGTGCCTAGGGGGGGCAGGGCGTTTAGGTGGAGGTGGAGGAGGCCTAACACAAAATTGCCCAGCATTATGCCAAAGCAAATTGCAAGCACAATGAGGAAGAAGGACGTACACCCACCCACACACACATGTGTGTGTGTAGCCGAAGCCTGGCCGTAAACAATGAAATTTGTTGCTCACTTTTATGAGTTCCTTCCCTCAAACACCATCGAAGGGGATGGGGAAGGGGTTGGGGAAAGTGGGAAAGTGGAAAAATGGGGGGCAGCATCAACATACTCGCCTGTTGGCTGCTGGCTGCTGGCTGTTGAGTCCTTTTAGCCAATTTTAGTGTCTTACAATTTTCCGCATTGTCTCCGTTTTTGTGCTTATCCTTCCAGCAACCTCCTCCTCCTCGGCGTCCGCACTTTCCTGGCCACTTTCACGCCACTGTCATTGCTAAGCTTAAGTTGTAGCAGCATTTTTGCCTGACTCCTCGGTTGTTGGTTAAAAGCATCCTTAGCGCCAGCCAGAAAAACCGTATCAACTCGACAGGACAATGCGAGGACGGAGAGCGCAGATTGTGCGAGGAGCACATGTATTGGAGATGGACCCGTGATGGATTATGGAAATCGGGAGCTATTTCTTGTCTTAAAAATGTAAAACTACCAAATCCCCTTTCTGTATTATACAAATAAATGAATAAACATATTTACCATATAAAGTTCATGTCTTCAAATAGTTTCCAAATTAGTTTAATATTAAACACTAAGCAAATAACGTTTCAATTTATATTTACCACAACTGGAAGTATTTATTTTTTACCAAGTAACATTTCAAAATATTTTTTACATATTTTGAAAGACTTTCTTTTAAATAAACATATTTACCATATAAAGTTCAAGTCTTAAAATAGTTTCCAAATTAGTTTAATATAAAAAACTAAGCAAATAATGTTTAAATTTATTTTTACAACAACTGGAAGTGTTTTTTTTTTACCAAGTAACCTTTCAAAATATTTTTTACATATTTTCAGAGACTTTTTTTGATGGATTATGGAAATCGGGAGCTATTTCTTGACTTAAAAATGTAAAACTACAAAATCCCCTTTCTGGATTATACAAATAAATGAATAAACATATTTACCATATAAAATTCAAGTCTTAAAACAGTTTTCAAATTAGTTTAATATTAAACACTAAGCAAATAACGTTTAACATTTTATTTACAACAACTGGAAGTATTTATTTTTTACCAAGTAACCTTTCAAAATATTTTTTACATATTTTGAGAGACTTTCTTTTTAATAAACATATTTACCATATAAAGTTCAAGTCTTAAAACAGTTTCCAAATTTGTTTAATATTAAACACTAAGCAAATAACGTTTCAATTTATATTAACCACAACTGGAAGTATTTATTTTTTACCAAGTAACCTTTCAAAATATTTTTTACATATTTTGAGAGACTTCTTTTGATGGATTATGGAAATCGGGAGCTATTTCTTGTCTTAAAAATGTAAATCTGCAAAATCCCCTTTCTGGATTATACAAATAAATGAATAAACATATTTACCATATAAAGTTCATGTCTTAAAATAGTTTCCAAATTTGTTTAATATTAAATACTAAGCAAATAACTTTTAAATTTATATTTACAACAACTGGAAGTATTTATTTTTTAACAAGTAACCTTTCGAAATATTTTTTACATATTTTAAGAGACTTCTTTTGATGGATTATGGAAATCGGGAGCTATTTCTGGTCTTAAAAATGTAAAACTACCAAATCCCCTTTCTGTATTATACAAATAAATGAATAAACATATTTACCATATAAAATTCAAGTCTTAAAATAGTTTCCAAATTAGTTTAATATTAAACACTAAGCAAATAACGTCTAATTTTATATTTACAACAACTGGAAGTATTTATTTTTTACCAAGTAACCTTTCCAAATATTTTTTTCACATTTTCAGAGACTTGTTTTGGATCAATTCCTAGAACTATGCACGTGGTCCTTGGCCACTCACGCTTTCACCAGCAGAAATCACCGTGGCGACACCCACACAAGTGCACTCACCACTCTCGGCCGGGTCACGCCTCCTTTTAGAGGCGTTGAGCCCGATCTGGCCGCCTGTGGAATCATTCCAGTTACAGTTTCAGTCTCAGTCCCAGTCGTAATCTGCTGCGTTTAGTTTATTGCTCGCCATTTGTTAAAACAAAAGCGCCGGACGGCGGGTGGCTGGAAATAGGGTTTATGATGCGCTCCGCTTAAAAGTTATTAACTAAATTGTGTGCGCTTGAAACTGAATGCCGGCGGAGGATCAGGGGACCGACCTTCTACGCTTTGTCCAGCCGCTCGCGGAAATTTAATCACCCCAAGTGCTGCCAGGCAACCGGAGGAGGCAGCCAAAGGATGGGCTTTACGGCAGTCAGGTGTCCAAATGGTCAGCAGGAAAGTGCAACTGCAAAGGCGCATGATAATCAAGGAGAGCCGGGCAACACGATATTTTACAAGAGTCACTACAAAGGAGTCCCTAATGAGAAAATAACAGCTTTGGGGACAGAAGGACTATGTACATGGCAAATAATATCACTTGAAGTATTTTTGCTTCCTCGAATCTTGGTCCCCGTTTGCCGTTTATGTAAATGTCATATGTAATCGATGGGCCAAGCCTCGATAGCAAGTGCTATCCTGTCGCCACTTGAGTCTTCATCCGCACACCTTAAGCTGCCTATTTCCTATCCTTTTTTTTTTGCCCCCGCTGCAATTACAAGCTCTACCGCCATGGAGCAGCTCCCCTTGAGGGGCGGCCCATAACTTTTGTCAAGCATCGCGGCCATATTGCAGCATGCCACACGGGGTGGCACGAGGGTTGCACTCAGAAATGTTGCTGATGGTCAGCTGGGGAATGCACAATTCGAAGAAGAGGGAAAACTACACAAAGAAATAATATTAAAGAAGGAAATACTTAAATAAATCCCATGAATGCATAAAATCATTATTAAGCATTTTCTGAAATACTTAATAAGACATTTCTGTGTTTCTTAATTCTTCCTAACACCTTTCCTTAGCTTTTTTATAAATTAAGTAAGTTGTCACGGCGCTTAAATATTGTTTTAATTTCTTTTAACATTATTTACAAATTAAAGACCCAGAAAATATTCAATATAATATCCTTCTTATTCTCATTTCTTATTCTATTTTTTTTTTGCAAGTGCATGTTTTAGCTGGCCGACTTGCTGACGTGACCAAGTTTTTTCTGGCTTCTGCTGGCCGCCGCCTCGTATTTTTTTGTGCAGTCTTTCTGTTTTGGCGGATATGCGCTCTTAGCGAAAATTGCATTTGGCCAAGATGTAGCCGCAGGGGGAAGGAAGAGCAAGCCCCTAGGAGTTTTGGACCAGAGTCCAAGACGGACTCTTAATATTTCATCTTTCATGCTCATTTGCACTTATGCGAAGACCCACCACCACATGGTGGCAAAGAGAGATAAAGAAAGATAGTGAGAGGTACAGGGAAAAGGACAATGGTCAGGAGCACAGAGCAAGTAATAAAAAATATGAATTAAAAAGGATAAACAGTAGTAACTAGCTGTATCTCCTTTTATTAGTCCCACAAGACACTGCAATAAACAATTCAATTCAAGGATCTTTAATGATTTAAATAAAATAGTTCGATATTCTTTTTGAATTCTAAAGTTGTAAAATTAAATTCAAATTCTACCCCAGCTATATTTATTATTTATTAAATCGATATTCGTTACAGCTTCTGAATAACTGCAATTTGTTATGCCTTTGTTTTGGATATTTCATCAAATTCCCTGACCAACTCCTCGAACCTTGCTCAGCTTTTATTTTTACAAATTTCCCTGACAAATATGCCCCATAGCTAAGAGAGTTTCTGTTTTCTATGGATATTATGGCTTTTTTATTTGTTGTCAGACCACACAGCCGGTTAAATCGATATCTGATGTTATTTTTTGAGCTGTGCAATTCTTCGGTGGCTTGCCTCGACTTCTCCTTGTTTTCTGGATTTTTTCCTCTATGATTTTGCCGGGGCTCCTCCCATTGACGACGTCTTCAGGATGGAGAGTTGCAGGAAGGACGAAGAGCCTTTGCCGTTGGATGAGGACGGCACCTGCTGCGAGTTATTTACAGCCACTGGAGGGCATTCCTTTCTTTCCTGGCTTCCTCCTCATCGCTCCTGGCTTTTTTTCTTTTTTTTTTTTAATTTTTTACAAGAACAGGAGCCGGAGCAGGAGCAGGAGCAGCTCGTCCTTGTACAGCTATTACACATTGCCGGAAGCATTTGAATGTGTTTATGTGTAAGCGTCTATCGCTCAAGTTGCCCGCAGCTGCCCTCTCCCTCGTCCTTCGTCCTTCGTCCTGGTGGTCCCTTCCATAACAGCAACTAAAATGTTTCCGTTATTAAGCTAAAGAAACACTTAACTTTGCGCCAGGATCAGCAAGGACGTCAGGTGCAATGAATATGCAGGCAGAGAGAGAGAGAGAGGTAAAGAAAGAGAGCGAGCAGAAGGAGTAAGCAAAAACACGAAACTTTTGAGGTGTTTAAAACGTTAATTTGCTTTAGATTTTACAGGAGTTACTCCTGGCACCCCACTATCCCGCTCTCCCCCTCCCTCGCCTGCTCCTTTTTGCACCTGTGTGCGAGAGTGTGTGTGTGAGTGATTTTCGCATTAACGCTTGCCACTTTGGCGGTTCGAGTCAACGGAGCACAAAAAACTGCTCGCCATTCTCTCCTGCTATTTTATTTTCCGTTTTTTTCCCTTCTTTTTTTCGCCGCTCTTGTTTGCTTGCTCAGAAATTAAGCGCAATGAAAACAAATAAAATTACTCACACACTCGCCGGCGCATTTCCATTGAGCTTTAAGGGAAAACTCAGTGAAAACTCCGGCAAACTTTAAGGATTCAAATCAAGAAATTATAAGTAAGTGCTTGTTAAAATCCAATCGTGCTTATATTTCTTTACTTACTTTGCTGTGGATATTTCCAGGAGTTTCAAAATTTAAGATCGAACTATTAATTACCTATTAAAATAAATATACTTAAAAATCTCAATAAATATTAAAGAAAAAATTATTTATATGTAAAATAAGTAATATTATTTATATTTATAAATTTATATCTATATTTATATCTTAAATTTATCGAAATTTTGAAAAAATGTTTTTCAGAAAAATATATAGAATTTTTGTTTCCGAAGAGAGATGTTTGTTTTATGAACTCTAGATGATACTGAGCTATTGAAATCGAATTCCTTGAATACTGTTGATTCTTAAATTTCATATTTCGAAAGAAAATCCATATCCAAGGGGCTTTAATTAATTAAGACGAGGTGGAGTAAGGACTCGGGATATACTAAAACCACGAGTCTTTGCTGCTTCTAGATAATTTATTAATAAATATTTCTTAGTTTATTTTCTGTCCTTTAATATCCTGGGTTTATTTTGTAAGACATTTATTTTTAAAAAGCATTAAAAAGGTAAATAAACATTCAAATAAGTTAATAAAAATAAAATATGTATAATAATTAAGGAGTTAACTACTTCCTATAATTATCTACCACTTCTAATGGAAATCATTAATATTAATTTTATCAAATAATAATAATAAGTAAGATCTTGGGATATACTACGGTTTGGGGTGGTAATTAACGTAAAAATTAGACGTCTTTGTACGTTTTATATTATTTACTAATAAAAGAATCCACGTAGTAATTTATGATATCCGTAATTTAATGTGCTGCGCCTGAAGTTCCTGCATCTGCATCCTGCGTCTTACATCTCTGGCCATCTCGTTGGCTACGAGCCCCGATTGCTTTGATTCTTCTAGGTGAGTAAGGATCGGGGCATACCCTGGCCTGGGGCAGTAGCAAAATTGAGAACTCATTAAGTAATTAGTGGTCTTTGTGGGATTTATATTATTTATTTATAAGTATTTCTTAGTAGAGAATTCTATTTGTTCCTGAGAAATGCACGTAATAATTTCCAACATCCATAATTTAATGTTCTGCGCCTTTTCTCCCTCAGTTCCCTCTGGCCCGACCTCCAGTATATGTCCTGACTACATAAAGAAAGTTCTCCCAAGCTTCCCGCCAATGTTCAGGAATTAGCTGGCCTTCCACCCAAACCATTCGAGGTGTCCGTGGTGCAGTTCGTGGAAGAACTTTGCATATTTTGGCCTGACTAGTATTTTCGTTGGGTCCAGAATCCATTGATTACAGTACAAAAAATTTTAACGTAAAAAAAACTTGGAATTTTTCGTATCAAAAATATATCTAGTTTCTGTTCCGCTCCGAGTGTCGTTGTTTGTTTTATGAACTCGAAATGATACTGAGCTATAGAAATTGAATACCCCGCCTACTGTTGGCTTTAAAAATTCACACTTTGAAAGAAAACCCATAACCAAGGGGCTTTAATTAATTAGGACGAGGTGGCCAGGAGTAGGGACTCGGGATATACTAAAACCAGGGATCATTGCAGCTTCTAGATAATTTATTAATAAATATATCTCAGTTAATTGGATGTCCTTTTATATCCTGTAGTTATTTTGTGAGATATTGTTATCGTAGTTTATCTCTGGATTCTTATTTATTTCGTCGATTTTTATTCGGAAGTTCTTATTTTCAATGGGCTTAGTTTTCAATTATAATTTTTGTAGTGTGACCGTCGTCACATTTGTATTTAATCCTAACTGTATTTAATCTCGGTGAAATCTTAACATAAAACACTAAATGACTTACAAAATGCTAACAGGGCTACACTATGTCATACTCGTAGTACTCAGTTAATGCTTACATGGTTCTCACTTAATGCTTACAATATCTATTTTTAAAAAGCATTTTAGAGGTACAAAAACTTACAAATAAGTTAATACAATACGAATATGTATAATAAGTTAAGAGGTAACTACTTCCTATAATTATTTACCACTTCTCTTTACCATTAATAATTATTCTACTTAATATTATTAATAATAAGTAAGGGCTCAGGATATACTATTGTTTTAAAATTAAAGTTTGAATTATAAATTACCTATTATAATGAATATATGTAAAAATCTCAATAAATATTAAAGAAAACATTTATTTACTTAATATATGAAGTAATTTGATTATATAAATTAACCAAATTAAAACTCTAATTAAAGGGTATCCTTTTGACTTATAAAATGCCTAGAAAACCTGCCTAGATACCGATAAATGCATGTTCTCCTTCTGACTTAACTCAACTCTTGTTTCCACGAGTACCTACCTGGGCTCCGGCTTCTTCCAGCTCTTGACCAAGACTCGCATTCATTCGCATTCCTTGGCAGTCCTTCGCTCCCTCCTCTCTTGAAATCAACTTTCATAATTAAATGGCAAGTCCGAGCTTCCCATTAGAACCTGGACTCGGCTCGCTCTCCCCCACTCACACACACGTGCATGCATAAAACAATTTAACACTTAACGTGGCCAG
Organism: Drosophila asahinai; assembly: GCA_008042795.1. Lineage (NCBI taxonomy): Eukaryota > Metazoa > Arthropoda > Insecta > Diptera > Drosophilidae > Drosophila > Drosophila asahinai. The sequence continues at coordinate 8,229 of VNJZ01005700.1, read as the reverse complement.
GAGCTGAAATAAAAAGCGCATAACTCATGCGAGAAGTCGACGGCGGCAGCGACGCGGGCAGAGGCGACGACGGCGCCATAAATTTCAAAAACAGCTACAAAACAGGAAGCAGCCGGCGGAGCAACAAAGGCAACAGCAACAACAATGAGTGAGAAAGGAATCCCCGGAGCTTAGATAACCGAACTTCTCATACCCTCGTCGCTTGTCCGATTTCGATAGAACTTTACACAATAGTCTGAGAGCATTAAATACAAAGATGCCTGGAGTTTCAGATCAATAGCTTCAATAACCACGAAGTTATTATAAATTGTTTGAGACTTTCCTACAACACTTTCGAGAATTTTGTAAGAGTCATAAAAATGTTTCTTTGGAGCTTTTTTTTTCGAAATTATCATCTTATAATAAATACTAAATATATTTTCAATTACTCCCTTTTAAAGAATGGATTCTAATCATCCTATTCTGTAGTATTTTAAAGCCAAAATGTTTATAACCATGGCAAGAGTATTGCAAATGTTGAAATAGCAAGAACAACTCGAGTGGAATGTACCATAGAGCGAGAAGGGGCGATTAGGACAGAGAGGGAAAGAGAAGGAGAGGGCTAGAGGGCGACCCGCAATGGACTGCAAAAATATTAACTACCTTTTAGCAAAAAGCGGGCCAAGCTGACGTCAAGTTTTGTAGAAAATTATGTTTTACAATGCGAAAATTGAATTCCAGTTTATTGTTTTCTGCTTCTACTTCTACGCTGTTTTCTTTTTTTCCGCTTTTTCCTTTCTCACATTTTTGTTTTACGATTAACTGTTAAATGCAGCCGACTTTTCGCCATTTTGTGGCTGCAAGTCAACGACTTTTCCATGTGTGGGTTTTCACCGTTTACATTTCTCTGGGTTTTCTTGGTTTTTCGGGGCTGCCAAATTGAACGCAAATTTTTGATGGTATAGAAAATAAATACAAAAACAGAGAAGAAGTGCCAATGCAATTTAATGGGTTCTCTGGGAGAAATAATAGGTAAATGACAAGCTAGTGAAACATTTAGACAGGATACAGAAGGTTTAACCAAATGATATTTGTATAGAACAAATAAATAAAAAACGAGAAAGAAAGCTATCTTTGAAAATTGAAAATCGAACCATTTTAGTAATGTTGAAAACAATATCGAATTTTGTAAATTTTACATTTTCATATAAATCAATCGATCGCTTCTATGGCAGCTATATGATATAGTGGTCCGATCTTAATGAAATTAAAACCGTAATTCTAGAACCATAAAAAACTGCTGTATCTTAAAATTTATAGAAATACGTTTAATGACAGAGAAGTTAAACACTTTTTTACATTAATTTCGCCATCATTTCTATGGCAGCTATAGAATATAGTAGTCCTATTTCTGCCGTTCCAACTTATATACTGCATGCTAAAGAAATAAGATTATACTGAAAATTTCAGCTCGATAGCTCAAAAACTGAGAGACTAGTTCGCGTAGAAACCGACAGACGGACAGACAGACAGACGGACGGACAGACAGACGGACAGACAGACGGACATGGCTAGATCGACTCGGCTGGTGATGCTGATCAAGAATATATATACTTTATGGGGTCGGAGATGCCTCCTTTACTGCGTTGCAAATATCATGGCAAAATTATAATACCCTCTGCAAGGGTATAAAAGTAAACAAACCTTAAAACTTAATTATCCATTTTACAGCATACTTTTCGGCTGCTCTCTCGATCGTTTTCCTGGAGCAAATAAAAGAGTTGCATACTTTCGGGCTGCATTTACTTTCGCCGCCCACATAACACTAACAAAAAACACTAGGAACTAGGAACTACTCTGCGTGCAGCGACCTCTCGCCCGCTTTCGCCGCCAGCTGTTTGTCCAGAGGCGCAGGACTAGGGGGGTGCCAGACCCGACCCGGCCCTGGCCTTGACCCCTTGCGCTGGCCATGCGCCCCACTCCGCTCAGCCAGTAGGCCTGCCGCCGCTCCACATACGGCGGCTGTGGCGCCGTGCGGAAGTAGAAGCTGCCCTGCGCCCGTCGCTGCGAGTGGATCCCGAAGCGGGCACGCCGATTGCCGTCGCAGTAGCCGCCGGCGAACTCCCGGTAGCTGCCGCACTCGTAGCCCACGAACGGATACTCCGGGTCCATCGACTGGCGGAAGAAGATGGCCGCCGCCGAGTGGCTGCAGGCGATGGGATCTGCAAGGATTACGCGGACAGAGAAAGGATTAACTCTGGCAAGGCTAACACTCTGGCAAGGACTCACTTGTGTTCTGCATATCCCGCAGATTGGCAAACATCTTGCAGTTCGTCTGCGGCGCCCGGCCGCCGTTGGGATAGAAGTCGGCGTGTCCGCACTTCAGACTCGTGCCCAGGGATCCGCCCGAGGTGTGGAGCACCTGGACGAACTGGGCGTCGCCGGGATCCAGTCGGTATTTGGGCGCCACCTCCGCTGGCAGCGAGAATAGCGGTCCCGCTGGATCCAGGCCAATGATCTGCTCCACCTGGCCCTCGAGCACGGCCCCCGCATAGCCGGCGGCATGGGCGCCCAGGCTGTAGCCCGCCAAGGTCACGTTGCTGCGATGGAAGTGACTGGGTCGCAGCTCCTCCAGGGCCATGATAATCCCGGCCACCGTGAGGCCCACATCGAAAATGGACATCGAGGCGCTCTTGTAGTCGTTCTGCGACAGATTTCCCCAGTCCACCACGCACACGTTGTAGTTGGAGTCGAAGAGGGTCCAGGCTGGGGACAAGGATAATGATTAGCTCAGAGGAAAGTAGGTTTAACTTCAAAACTCACTCAACAGGAGCTCCTGGACCCAGTCCTTGCTGCCTTGATCATTCCATCCGTGCAAGAACAGGGCCAACTTCTTCTTGGGATCCAAGCGACGAAATCCCCGCAGATCGCCAAGTTGCAGATTGAAGTGCACTTCGTTGCCAAAGTCCTTGGCTGATCTGGAAAACATATATAATTATTTAAATATATTTATATTTATTTTAGTTTTTATTTAAAGGATTATCTCATTTTCGGATATTTTATGCTGATAAGTAGCTGGCTGATATAAGCTCCCAATTTTCCAATTTAAAAATCATTATAAATTGATTCGATTTTAAGTCTGTATACTCCATCTCACATGGTGCGGCACTCGAAGACGATCCCATGGTTGAGATGGGCCCGCTCCAGGCTGTTTCGGAGCATTGTCTCCTGGAGATAGCGGAAGGCCTTCATCATGGGACTCCAGCGATGGAGGGCCTCGGTCCTCGGGACATCGCCGAGGAGCAGGACGAGCAGGCAGGACAAGCCAAGGAGCAGCAGGCGGGACTCGTGACCGGGCATGCGGTCAATCAAAGCTAAAAGCTTGGACAGACACTCCACAATAGCACGACACCGGAAAAAAATAAGCAGAAGAAGATGGGAGGGGAACGAAACCGCACGAGATCGGGGGTCAGAAAGGGGAGGAATCTCGAGATAGAAGACGGAAGACACCGCTCTGGACCGCTTGGCTGACTACTGACTACTGAAGAACCGAAGAACCCGACTCGCTTGTAACTCCAACAGACCCGTGAAGACGATGATCGTGATGCAGACGTGCACTGTGAGAAAATCGGGGGTAATTCACCATTTACAGTGACATTAAATCTTTAAAATATGCTTTGATATTTATGACGTAGCTGGTAAGTCCTGGAAAATTATTATAAATTCTTAGGGCTTTGTTTAGGGAGCTTTGAAATCTAATTTGTATTTAAAATAATTGACCCCTTTTCTCCCAGTGCAACTGATGCTGATGACCCTGCTCTCCGGCGTTCTTAGGGCCGCCTGTTTGCACAAGTGAAAGTACAGAAAAAAGCTTGTAACGACTTTGAGTCTTTGTGACTTCGATTTCGATTTCTTTCGGCCGGGGACTCGTCGGATTCGTTGGTTCTTCGGCAGTCGGTAGTCGGTACTCGGAATTCGGTCTTTCGGCACTCCACTCCACTGATCTTGACATAGAAGCCACATGGAGCAAACGGTAGCCACAAATTTCTGACTTGTCACGGTTGTTCGTCGCTTGTTCGCCGCTCGCCGGAATAGTTTACTCTGCCAGCTGAGCAAACCAACCGAAATCGATAATAAAAGCGAAAGACAAGGCGGCGCATTCAGGCCTCATCTCGGATCGAATAGGTTTGTTTTAGTGCAGCCATAAACTTCGTAGGGAGTTGATCTGGGGACACGCTTTCTCGCTGCACTCGGAGAAAATTAACTTAGAGAATAGGGAACTTTTTACGGGGATAAAAAAAGGAAAATATACATAATGAAGGGAGTTAGCTGGAACCCTTCATTAGCAATTCTATCTATTTATTTTTAATTGCAAACATTTGCACTTAAATATACTAATTTAATACGTATCTTTAAAATAATTCTAAGCTGCTATCTTTTATCCAAGTAAACATAATTGAAGATTGATATTTTTGGTATAATTGTTTAGAATTTGAAATGGAAAAAATATTTGGCATTGCTTGATTTATATTTTACTTATATTTATTTGTATATATTTTGATATTTATATTTATTTTTCTCCCAGTGAATCCAAATGGCGGGCAACTTACAAACTTTGACCCAAAACGCTGTTTTTATGTCGCGCTCATAAAGTATGTTCGGTTTACAAGAGATAAACCATAAAATAATACCGCCCTTCAGTCCGCTCCCCGCCTATTGGGCCCGCTTTTTGGCGGAGCTTTCTAACCAATATGCGTTAAACGAAAGAAAGGGAGAGAAGAGCGCTAATGATGCGTAAGTAAAGTGCCAACCGAGTTTCGTTGTCTTCGCTTTATTGTTTTTCATATTTTCGGGCAGAGAGAGAAACACCGACACCGACACCGACACCGAAATAGAAGCTCCGGATCGGATTCTTCTGCTATTTCTTCTCTTTCTTCTGGCTTTGTTTTGATTTCTTCGCGGATTTCTGCTTTTGGCAGTCGATCAATTTGCATATCTATCTGTGGCTTTTCCCGCTCCACCTGTGTCTCTCTGGCCTCAATGTCAACTCTATTTTCGACACTATCAATGGCTGAGTGGAATGTATCTCCAAGTGGAGAATGGATGATAAAAGTCGTGGAGTGGTGGCCACAAAACAAAGAAGAAACAGAAGAAAATGTTGAGATTTTTTATTGGCATTTTAGGGAATGTAAGGAATGTAGAAATTAGAATATTTACTAATATTATAATTTGTTGCACAAATCAAAGTTTAAAATAATCATAACTTAGCCAAAAACGGCTCTAGTTTCAGTTGGGAAATTTACTTTTCCATCAATAATTTGGGATTTTAATGGCTTTGGCTATCACTTGCTTTTTCTCGCCCCCAATAAGACCTCAAGTATGCGTAATTTTAGTATATAAATCTAATATCGATAGGTACGAAGCTGGTAGTCGGTATACTCTTCGGCTAATTTAAAAATAGCAGTTATTTTCCCATGACTCTTCCTTAAAACCGTTGTATTAAGTTTAAGCGCAGTATCCTCTATTTAGTGTTTCTGTTTAACCTTAAGAATGAGCCTTAAAATATGCATAATTATTTGACCTTATAATATGTAAAATGCCTAAAAGTATGCATAGTTTTATGCTGAATACGCAGATGTATTACCCATATACAAAGGACCAAAATTACAAATATGTTATTGTGTTTTTGTTTTCAAACTCAATAAAATTATACAATTAAAAATCAATAATAAAAAGAGCGTAGACCTACAAATTTATAAAACAATGGCTGCGTAAAAAATTTATCTTATAATACACTACCATAAAGGTAACATAAATTGGCAATCCCTTCGAAGTAATAGCTTAAACACTAATGAATTAATTTAATTAATGCAAGGAGTTTTATGCCTTGAATTTAATTCGATTCCGGCAAGTGGGACAATCGCTTATTCTCATTTAATATTCATGAATGATCAAAAGTTTTTTTCCTTCTTCGTTGCCTGTTCAACCATTTTCTTGGCATTTCCTTTCATGCACTTGGAAGTTTTCCTCGCCTTTGTTTTGGCCATTTTCTTCATGTGTCTCTCTATCATTAAGCCAGAGTGCGGCTTAATTGTTGCCACAGACAATGAGTGGATTCTTCGTGGCGGGGGCCGGAGGGACTCCGGTGGCCCCGCAATCATCAGTTGCTTTGCCTATTAAGCAGCATCATAATAATAATGTGTAACAGCGGCAGCAACAACAACAGCTGCTGGCAATAACTTTCGCATACATGTGTCTGTTGCTATGTGTGTACAACGGCACTGAGCGAAAATTATATATTTAAACTATTTTTATTTATCATTATTAATATTTTTACTTGCTTAAAATTTCGGAGTTTCCTTTAAACTTAACATGCTAATCATAATGTATGTTTAAACAATTCTATTCTGACAGGAACCTTTAGTTATTTAAAGTAAAATAAATATTATTTACATAACAGAATTGTTACCTGACTTCCTTCTATTCTTTTTTGTTTTCAGTGTACATATCTGGCTTATATTTTGGTGTGTGTGAGTGTTTGGGGACGCATTCAAAGCAATTTCCACAATTTTCGTATTGTTTACTTAATTAATTCTGCACAAAGATTTTCAGTTGCGAGTGTGTGAGTGTGTGCGAGGGCCTCGCAGATGTTTTGTGGTTATTACAGCAAACCAACAAACACTCGTTCGACACACTCCCTCCGCAGCCCCCACCGATACCCATTCGGGCAGACAAAACGCGTAATGAGTTTATAACATTTAATGAATCCACAGCCGCAGCCGCAGCACAACGCGGCGTATGCGTAATGCGACCAGGCGACACCTTAAAGTCGCCTTAAAGTATGCAACTAGCTTCGGATTTGATCCTTATTAATTTCAGTATTTTTTATATATTAAAGAAATATTTAAATTTAAATTATAAAGTCACATTTTATTAAGTTTCCCGCAGCACAACGCGGCGTATGCGTAATGCGACCAGGCGACACCTTAAAGTCGCCTTAAAGTATGCAACTAGCTTGGGATTTGATCCTTATTAATTTCAGTATTTTTTTATATATTTCAAAAATATAAAAAAATAAAAATTAAATTATAAAGCCACATTTTATTAGGTTTCCCTTAAAAACATTGACCCAAGGCGAGGTAAGTACTCAAGCAACTAAGGACTTTTTCTGTACTTTATTTATTAGCCGTTAAATAATTATAAAGGAAAACAAATTAATAAGAATTCGGCTTTTTATTCTATTGTCTTTTTAAATAGTGATATTTTTATGCTAAAAGCTAAGGAAATATTCTTATACTTCGTGTATTTATATATATATAAATATTTATAATAAGAGGACCTCGATTTTTTTTGTTAATAAACAATCTTTCACTTGATAAAATGCTTGCATAATTAATAATAATAATTAATATGGAATAAATATGCATTATTTATTTATTTTTTACTTGAATATTAATTCTTGTCATTCTACATTAACTTTGAGTTAATATTAGCCGCTTTTGGAGGTCCTTAAAGCACTTGGCATGAATCTCTTTATGATAACTTGGCGATGTATGCGCTTCCATAGTTCCGTTGTTCCACTTTTCGAGTGCCACGCCCACCCGGAACGCCTCCTTTTAGCATTTAAGTCCGGGACTCAGGCTGCAGCAGGGCGGGCTCGGAGTTCCCATGTCAGTGGAGTTGAACTCTGCTCCTGTTTTCCTATTTCCCGCTTCAATTTTCTTTATTTTTGTATATTTTTTAGGGGCGGGAGGTGTGGCAGCAGCAGCTTTGACTTTCGATTTTGTTGTTATTTTTCTCAGAGTTTCTGCTGTTCTTGTTGTTATCTTCCACGAAGGGAAACTATTTTACCGCTCAATTGATTTTGCAATTTATTTGCGCGCATTATGCGAAGAGGAAGGAGGCAAGGATAGATGTACACACTCACACGTGTGTGTCCTGGGCCTTGAAAACGGAGACTGGCGGCGAATGGGATACTGGTGGCATTTTCAATTCTATTTACTCCCAATAATCATCATCAATGTCAGTTTCGCTGGCACTAAAATAAAAATAAAACCAAGCCAGGCAAACAATTTTTGTTCTCCCTTCAAGTGCCCTCTCTCTCTCTATCTTTGGTCGTCTCTTTCTGTCGTTTGCAACAAAACGTCAACAGGATCATTGGCAAAAATTGACAGCAACAACAATGGAGCGGCGAAAGAGACAGCAGGCGACATTGCGATAGAGAGGGGGCGAGATAGAGAGAAACGCATT
>VNJZ01005699.1:0-26526 GCA_008042795.1 Drosophila asahinai | reverse complement strand
CTTCAAAATATCACCGACATAAAAAGTGGTGATCTTACGGGACATTTAAGGGTTCTCGAACCCTTAATAAACGAGCCCATTCTGCGTGTAACTGACGAACAGAAACCCAAACTTGTCTTCCACAGAAACTTCTCTGTAGTCTTGTACACCAGACACGACTGGAACACAAAATCAATATCTCTACCCAGAGGATCACAAACGTGGTACACTGATGGGTCTAAATTGGAAAACGGAGACACCGGGGCTGGTATTTTTGGACCAAGGTTCAACAAATCCATAGCCATGGGAAAGTCTCCGACCATTTTCCAAGCAGAGATACACGCCATAGAAATCTGTGCTCGTGAGTGCCTTCGCAGGAAAATGCAAGGCGCACGGATTTACATCTTCTCTGACAGTCAGGCGGCGCTCATAGCGCTGAGGTCCTTCACGATCTCCTCCAGACTTGTAGAGAACTGTTTTCAGCAGCTGAACGCCCTCGCTTCCAAGAACATCGTAACGGTGGGCTGGGTGCCAGGACATGAAGGCCATATAGGAAACGAAGTGGCAGACTCCCTGGCTAAACGCGGGGTGATGACACCACTAATCGGCCCTGAACCGTTCTGTGGACTTTCGAAAGGACACAAAAGAGAACGATCTGGATAAAATTTAAAATTAATAAAGCGCAGATAATTGTTATAAAAAGATGTTTTAAAGATACAAAATAAATTATGTACACAGTGACATATTGATAAAAAAGAATTGAATGTTATCTGATAAAATTACTTTTTATTGAAAATGAAATAAAAATAAATAAAAAACCAAATATGAATACACAGGATAGCGTCAGAATAACCTTCGATAAGGAACCAGATTTTCAGAATAGGGTATTGCAATAGTTAGACATTGAGCAACGCCTCTATCAATTTCAGATTTCGAGTACGAATATATAAATAGATACAATCTAGGTTTTCTCCATTAATACATTGCTCAAACACTCAAAAAGCAATAGTATTAAGTACCATTCCAGGTATCCAAGTAAGATCAGTTATAAATGAAAAAGATATACTTGGAAAAAATCTTTTAATGATGATTTCAAGAAAATAAATCACATTTCATTAAAAAATGGAATGGAATGAGCTATATAAGGAGTTAAATAACTTAAAAAGCGATTTTGACAAATCCTATGTCACTAGCAAGAAATCGGCCAGTACAGCAAATTACCGTAAATAAACATGCCGAAATATTAGTAAACCGCTTTAATTCAGCGCGTATACTAATACATGACCAGAGAGACCGGCTAGACAAAGCCCATTGGTCTCAAGTATCTAGGTTCTTGATCAAATTGCGATCGAACTTAATATTTATAAAACAAAGGTAAAATTTAACTATTTCTGTACCAACTATTTTGAACACCCCATTGACAGTAGAAACTAGAGACGAGCTAGAATTATCAGACTCGCCAGCACTTGATCCGGCTGAGACGGATGACTCTGTCCCTACACTTCCCGAAATAGAGGAAAAAGATATCAATAACCTTACCATTCTAGCCGTCCTTATCAAATCTGAATTATCAGACCAAGACTCAAAAACTCTGACACAAACGATAGCATTATAGAAGAAAAACCAAACACGATGGCAGACGAAACCATTGCCCAAAGGGGATACATAAAAGATATTTCGAATGCCATCCCAGAGTTTAATTGAAAAAGATTCATCTCCAAAGATTTGTAACAGCCTTGAAGTTGGCTAACTTGACCAAAGGCACATTTGAAGATTTGGCTGTCGAAATCATTAAATCCAAAATAATAGGATCCGCATTACAAGGTGAGTTCCAAAGTAAACAGGACTTTTTTAATCTAGCGCCCTCTAGTGGCGTCATCTATATGTCAACTGGTGCGTTAGAATTTGCTATCGTTTATCGACTTCCAGTAAAAATTTCATGACATTTCATATATTGGAAGTGAAGTTATTGCGTTTTAAGTGTCAGTATGTTTTTATCATCTGTGCGAAAATGAGCTTCGAACAAAGAACCAACATTAAATTTTGTTTTAAAATTGGTGAAACTTTTACCGAATCGTTTCAATTGATGAAACAAGTTTATGGCGATGATTGCCTATCCCGTAGCAGAGTGCACGAGTGGTTTCAACGTTTTCAAAGTGGTCGTGAGGACATACATGACGATGAACATGTGGGCCAACCAAAATCCGTGATCACCGAAACTGTGCGTGAATTCATAAAAAATCAGCCGAAATCATCATTGAAATTCATGAAAATAGAATTAAACATCTCCAAAACATCGAGTTATCGCATTTTGACCGAACATTTGGGCTTACAAAAGGTGTGTGCACGGTTTGTTCCTCACAAATTGACTGACGTCCAAAAATTGCTCAGAATTCAACATTCGAAGGACATAATTAAAGAGGCAAAAAAAGACCCGAACTTCCTTTACACGATTGTGACTGGTGACGAAACGTGGTGTTTTCAATATGATCCCGAAACGAAACGCCAGAGTGCTGAATGGAAGGCGCAGAAGGAGACTATTTTGAATAAAATAAATTGATTTTGCCGAAAAAAATATTTGTTCTGTCTTTTTTTTTAAGTCCTGTTTACTTTGAAACTCACCTTGTATACAAGGTACAAGATGAAACAACAAGAAATGCAATAATGAAGAAGTTGCAAGACACTATAGTCGGCGAAACATCCGACGTAGTCAAAGCCAAAATGGCGAAAACAAGCCAAAAAGGCAAATCCGCCGATAAGTTCACATCGGCCTATCGGCCGAACACGCTGACAAGTTCAGCACAAAGGAAGCCATAACCACAATGGTTAAAAATGGTGAGCATGGCCGCCTTTAAACAATTTTAGAGGCAAGTAATTTCACAAATATGAATTAAGCCGTCCCTAAGTACATACAATGCAGAACTGAAATGACTGGCAATGCAAACTCCATATTGTACACACACAGGGGAAATAACTATCGCGGTAACAATTTTAGAAATAATTATCGCGGTAGGGGTTACAACCGAGGCGGTAAGAACAATGACAACCGAGGCGGTAACAACGATTACAACCGAGGCGGTTACAACAACCGAGGAGGAAGTCAAGGCCAAAATCAAGGAAGAGGCCGAGGCAACTTCAACCAAGGAAATAACAATAACTATGTGAGAGTAGCGCAACACGCTTCGGAAAACTCTCAGAACCCTTTAGGAGACAACCAGTAAATGCAAAGGTTCATTCCATCAATTACAGTCTTAATATATTTGTCACATTTTACAATCATTCTACTGAAAATAAACTTACATTCCTAATAGATACTTGTGCAGATATCTCACTTTTAAAAATAAATTCAGATAATTTCAAAATTCAAGACGAAAATAATATAAACATCCAAGGCATAGGCCAAGGTGTAATAAAATCTCAAGGAACAACTTCAATAGAACTTCAACCAACAAAATATATTATTCCACACGAATTTCATTTAGTAGACTCCTATTTTTAAATACCGTATTATGGAATAATAGGCATCGATTTGATTAAAAAATGCAATTGTCAATTAGACTTCAAACCAAGTGAAGACTAATTTATAATTAGACCTCAAAATTTAAATTATCCTATTTATATTCCGATAACATATAGTACTGGCAACAATACTGTTCTTCTGCCAGCCAGATCCCAAGTTATACGAAAAATAGACATTAATACAGAAAATGATTATATATTTATTCCTAATCAAGAATTACATAACGGAATTTATGTAGCAAATACAATAGCAACATCCAAAAATGCATACATTCACCTTCTAAATACAACTAATTCCGACCAATTGGTCAAACTAGACAAAATCCAATTTGAAAATTTAACAGATTACGACATTCATAGCAATAATCCCAAAAATAGAAGCGAACAAGTACTTTCAAAATTAAAGAAAAATTTTCCAGAACAATTAAAAAGTCAACTAACTGAATTATGCACCAAATACAGTGATGTGTTCGGACTGGAAACCGAACCAATACCGACAAATAATTTTTATAAACAAACATTGAGACTTAAAGATGATGAACACATTTACATTAAAAATTACAGAAGTCCACATAGCCACGTTGAAGAAATCCAAAAACAAGTAGGGAAATTAATAAATGACAAAATCGTAGAACCGTCTGTATCCGAGTATAACAGCCCACTCTTGCTAGTTCCGAAAAAATCATTACCAAATTCGGAAGAAAAGAAATGGCGATTAGTTATAGACTATCGCCAAATCAACAAAAAACTACTTTCTGATAAATTCCCGCTCCCCAGAATTGATGATATTCTAGATCAACTGGGTAAAGCTAAATACTTTTCATGCTTAGACTTAATGTCAGGTTTTCACCAAATTGAACTTGAGGAAAGTTCAAGAAATATAACATCATTTTCCACGAGCAATGGCTCCTATCGCTTCACGCGATTACCATTTGGTCTTAAAATAGCACCGAATTCATTTCAACGTATGATGACAATAGCATTCTCGGGCTTAGAACCCTCTCAGGCATTCCTTTATATGGATGATCTAATGGTGATAGGATGTTCCGAAAAACACATGATTAAAAACTTAACTGAGGTGTTTAATGTATGTAGGAAATATAACCTAAAGTTGCATCCAGAAAAATGTTAATTTTTCATGCATGAAGTGATTTTCTTAGGTCATAAATGCACTGACAAAGGAGTATTGCCAGATGATAAGAAATTTGACGTCATCAAAAATTATCCTGTCCCTAATGATGCGGACAGCGCAAGACGATTTGTAGCATTATGCAATTATTATCGTCGATTTAAAAAAAATTTCGCCGATTATTCACGGCACATAACTAGATTATGTAAAAAGAATGTTCCTTTTGAATGGTCAAGTGAATGCCAAAACGCATTCCAGTACCTAAAAAAAAAGCTTATGCACCCCACATTACTACAATATCCAGATTTTCGCAAAGAATTTTGCATTATAACAGATGTTAGTAATCAAGCTTGGGGAGCCGTTCTAACTCAGAACCGTGACGGAATTCAGCTCCCAATAGCTTATGAAGCTCGTTCATTTACAAACGGGGAGAGCAATAAGAGCACAACAGAACAAGAGTTAGCGGCAATTCATTGGGCAATTACCCATTTTAGACCATACATTTATGGCAAACATTTTACTATTAAAACGGATCACAGACCATTGACATATCTTTTCTCTATGACAAATCCCAGTTCGAAATTAACTCGCATGCGGTTAGAGCTTGAAGAATATGACTTCACAGTAGAGTACCTAAAGGGGAAAGATAATTTCGTAGCAGACGCACTTTCGAGTATTACCATAAAAGAATTCAAGGACATGCAACATAAGATTCTGAAAGTCACTACCAGAAATCAAAGTAGACAAAAATCCCGCGCAGGAAAAGAAGAAATAGAATTGCATAAGCAATCTAAAGAAAAAGCTTCTAAGCCCAACGTTTACCAAGTCATAAACAATGACGAAGTACTAAAGTAGTGACCTTGCATGTAAATAATAATTTCTGTTTATTTCAACATGGAAAGAAAATTACAGCAAGATATGATGTTAGCGATTTGTATACTAATGGAACCATTGATTTAGGTCAATTCTTTCAAAGGCTTGAAAAGCAGGCCGGTATTAACAAAATCAGCCAACTCAAAGTGGCACCGTGGGAAAATATCTTTGAACACGTTTCAATTGATAATTTTAAGAAAATGGGCAATAACATACTGAATTCATTGAGAGTAGCGCTACTCAACCCGGTGACCCTCATAACAAATAATAAAGAAAAAGAAGCTATATTTTCTACATTCCATGTTAATCCATTACAAGGAGGTCATACAGCCATTACAAAAACCTTGGCTAAGTTCCAGAGACACTATTATTGGAAAAATATTTATTTATTTTTTTTTATTTATTTCAATAGCAAATATCTGCTAGTATCACAATACCTTCACCCAATTTGGAGTAATTTTTAATGATATGCTCCGACTCACACCAAGTGGGCGGAGGCAAGGATAAATGGGTAATAATATTATTTACATTAAACTCAAGGGACATTTCAACATATAACAAAAAGTACAGATCACTGTACGACGAACATAAAACGCGAAAAGGATCGTGAATCTCAAAGTTTGATTTACAAAATTTCAAGGCACCAGGCCGAAAATCACGAGACGGCCTTATAGGTATAGCGAATCGAATTTGGCAAAGAAGGTGAGACGAGTTGATGTGTCCAGTGATCAACTTGTGCAGGAACATCACTCCATGGCAGGTCCGGCGATCCTTAAGCGAGGGCAGGTTCAGTAGGCGCAGTCTGTCAGCGTAGGATGGTAGGTGACGATGAGGTTCCCAGTTTAATCCTCGTAAGGCAAACAAAAGGAACTGTTTCTGTACCGATTCGATAAGGTCCTGATATTTTGCGTATTGAGGCGACCATACGCACGAGCAATATTCCAGAATCGGGCGAACCAACGAAATATAAAGAAGTTTAGTCGTGTAGGGATCCTCAAACTCCTTCGACCATCGCTTGACAAAAGCAAAAACTCCTCTTGCTTTCCCAACAATGATGCCAATGTGATCGGTGAAGTTTAGATTATGGTTAAATAAGACTCCAAGATCTGTCACCGTATAAATGCGCTCAAGCTCGCACGACCCTATAGAATAATTAGTCAGATAAAGATTTCTCCTATAAAAGGACATGAAGCTACACTTAGAGTTGTTTAGGAACAGCAAATTTTGGACGCACCAAGACTGAAGATTGTCCAAGTCAGACTGTAAGAGTGTATGGGAGTCAGACTGCGTGAGTGGCAAACAAAGTTTTACGTCATCCGCATACATCATTACGTGTGAATGCTGAACTACCTGAGGTAAATCATTTATGAAGAGGCCGAACAGCAGAGGCCCAAGATGGCTCCCTTGAGGAACACCAGAAGTCACAAGGATAAGGTTTGAGAAAGAACACTTGCAGGCTACCCTCTGTGTTCGGTTCGACAAATAAGTCGAAATCCAATTGGTCAGCGTTACAGGGAATCCTAAAAGAATAAGTTTTTTAACAGTAACTGGTGGTTCACGAAGTCGAAAGCCTTACTGAAGTCTGTAAAAATAACGTCAGTTTGGGCATTAGTTTTAAACGCATTCCTTATAACAGAAACAAACTCAAGAAGATTTGTAAAAGTTGATCTACGTTTCATAAAGCCGTGCTGCGAGGAAGACATCGAGCTGCATTGGTGCTGTAGCTGAGCAGTAATTAATAACTCGAATAACTTGGGAATCGCACTGAGTTTTGCTATCCCTCGGTAGTTTTCGATGTTAGCTCTACTTCCCTTTTTATGAAGCGGAATGATAAAAGATGCCTTCCAAACGTCAGGAAAAAATGAGTTCTGAAGGGATAATTGAAAATATTTTGCCAGTGGTTTACTCAAAACTTTAGCACAATTTTTTAACACGCAGCTTGGTACCAGATCTGGACCAGAGGAGAAGGAGGACTTAATAGTTTGAAGATTTTGAAGAACGTCATCTTCACTAATCAATGGCATAAAAATACAATTAGAGTGTGGAAGTGAGTAAGGATAGGATGAGGTATTGTCGAAACTTACAGATGAATATGTAGATTGGAAGAAATTTGCAAATAAATTTGCAATATCGGACTCATTAGAGGCGGAAATAGTGTTGAAATGAAGACAAGATGGAAATTCTTGTGATTTACGTTTTGAATTAACGAACGCATAAAACTGTTTAGGGTTATCGTGGAACTCATTCTTACAGCGATTCAGGTAAATTTTGTAGCATTCGGAATTGTGGGTTCAGAAATTTTAACGAGCAGTCAAATAATTTGAAAGGTCAACTTGCAGCCCTGTTCTCTTATATTTCTTAAAAAGTCTAGACTTATAGTTCTTTAGATAAGAGAGTCTACGAGAGAACTAGGGGGGCTTATTGAACACGTTGGATGAGGAAAATGAAGGCACATACAACTCAAAAACCGATTCAAGTATCCGGTAAAACCGTTCTACAATGTTAGATGGGCTTTCAGGTAAATCTTCGGGGCTGGAGAGAGGGTCAATTCTAGAGACATAGACGTTAGCAAGCTCTGAAGCAAAAATGAGATCTAAAATTTTACTAGAGCAGTTCCTCACAGCGTTTAATTGTCCCAAAGAAAGGTCAATAAGACCATGTACCAGATCGTTCGGTACAGTGGGAACAAGAATATTCGATTCAGATGAGGGCCGCCAAGAAATGGAAGGCAAATTGAAATCTCCCATAACAATAAGATGGTCATTATTGCCAAGGGTTGATTGAATACCCTGAATTAAAGCTAAATGCTGTAGGTATATGTTGATATCCGACCTAGGTGGAATATATGAGCATGAGACGTACACAAAATAATCGTGAACTCTAATTCGAACAGCCACAAACTCTAACATGCACTCCATGCCCATTATGGGAATAGGTTCGGAGACTAAATCGGACTTAACGGCAATAAGGACACCACCGCCAATACGCGTTGCACGATCACATCTATAGATAACATAGTTGCCAGCAAATAATTCGCAGTCAGAGACAGTGGAGTTGAGCCACGTTTCCGTAAAGGCAATCACATTGGCATCAAAGGAGACACTATTGACATGCAGCTTACTCAGTTTGCCGAGTAAACTACGAACGTTCTGGTAGTGAATGGAAAATGAGTCGCTCCGGCCATACAGAAATATCAAGAACCTTATCAAGGAGGACATCAGAAAGTTCAATCTTAAACGAAGATATATCACGTCTTTGCTTAAAACTGAACTTGGAGGCAGAAAATTCGGATCCAGAAACATTCAGTTTGCTGCTCAAATGGGTCTTAACATCGGATTCAGAAGCGTCTGGGTTGAGTCTGGAGACAAACACGAACTTTTTGCGGGCAACGCCAGCTAAAGGTGCCGGCTTCTTTGGTGCCACTCCAGATATTGATGAACTTAAATTCAGTGGTCCAGACGATGGTGCCGAAATTATGACTGTTGGAGGTAATACGGTGTTGGTATAAGCCGAGTTTGGAACGACAGTAAGATCTGAAGTTGCAGCCGATCGGGCGGATGCAAGCGAAGCGTTTTTAGATGCAGCGGCTTGCGACGTTGATGGTTGGGCATCGTTTTCTGGTTCCAAACTAGGAGACATGCTGGACTCAGTTAGTCTCGAGCTTGGGCCAGCGCTTTGTACGATTCCAGATACATTTGCAATCATTCATCATCGAAGCCGTCAGCTACGGTCAAAACATTGTTGGAGGTTCCAATTCCCGGGCTGAACAGCAAAAGGGGGGTTGCAGGGTCTGTAACTTGTAAATCTTTGTTAGTACACCTTTTCATGATTGATGAGTCACTTAGCAGCTTCAATGTTTTAAAATGAGATTCCGCCGTCTGGAAACGGCTAAATAAATCCTTGAAGCCGGCCGCAAGGGACTCAAACTCTAGATGAGTCTGCCTCATAAAAGCTCTCATTTCCTTTTTTATATGCATGCAGCTCGGGCACGTCCAATCCAAACCGTCATGAGCGCGAACACGATCCGCAACTCGTGCACCAGTATGCCCCATCTCGGCGCATACAGGGTGTGCAACATTGTCGCATAGCCAACAATAGACCGTAGATTGCCGCGCGGTAAATTTGCGGCCACTTGTGCAAGTAGGGAAGCAGCAGGTACTCATTTTTCTTGTGTGCAGAAAAATGCAAATCAAATAAATGCAATGGCAGCACAAACGCAAGATATTGGTTAATAATTAAAGAAATTATTTTAAATATTTTGCGGAGAAGATCCGAACAAAACAAAAAAGCAAAGAGCGCAACTAAAAGCTTTTGTCCAAGCTCAGAGAAATTACCAGAGCGTGTAGTTGTTCGGCAACAACAACAACCACACGGTACGGTAGTAAGCGGTAAACGCAATGCTCAGCAGCAACAACAACCACACGGTGCAATTTTAAGCGGTAAACGCTGTGCTCAAGAAGAACAGGACAGCAAAGCGTACTACGAAAGTTATTAAAACTGAGAATAGATTTGCGTGTTTAAATTCACTGACTTTGATTAACACGAATCAATTGTTTCCGATTGACACAGATCACGGAATCACTGACCGATTGCCAAAAATTTGGGCTTAATAAAATAGATTTTCACTAAGAAAACTTTGTATGAAGGTAGAGCGATAAAAGGCACGTCAACAGCGACAAGTATAAACTTTGACCTATGTCTAAAGATATAAAACAGTACATTAGAAAATGTCCTAAATGCCAAAAGTCTAAAACGACTAAACACACAAAGACCCCATTGACTATAACTGAAATACCAAAAATGCCATTAGATAGAGTAATCGTGGATACAATAGGTCCATTACCAAAATCAGAACAAGGAAATGAATACGCAGTAACCTTATCTGCGATTTAACAAAATACCTAGTAGCAATACCAATAAAGAACAAAAATGCAAACACAGTAGCAAAAGCTATATTTGAAGAATTTATTCTGAAGTACGGTCCAATGAAGACGTTCATTACGGACATGGGAACAGAATATAAAAATTCAATAATAGAAGAGTTATGCAAAAATTTGAACATCAAAAACATAACTTCTACTGCACATCATCATCAGACTGTGGGAACTGTGGAGCGAAACCACAGAACATTTAATGAGTTTATCAGATCATACATCTTAGTTGACAAAACAGATTGGGATGTGTGGCTGCAATACTTCGTATATTGTTTTAACACAACCCCCTCTATGGCACATGTCTATTGTCCATATGAGTTAGTTTTTGGTAAAACTTCAAATTTTCCTAAACATTTTAATAATATAGATAAATAAAACCCCTATATAATATAGAAGTCTATGCTAAAGAATTAAAACTCAGATTAGAACAAGCATTTAAGAGAGCTAAATTAATGTTAGAATCAAATGCGCAAAAGAAAAAACTTAATTACGACAAAAATACTTTAGATTTTGAGTTCAAAATAGGAGATCAAGTTTTATTGAAAAATGAAACAGGACATAAGCTAGATTTTAAATACACAGGTCCCTATAAGGTAGAACAGATAGGAGATAGAAATAACAACAATATCAAATAATAAAAATAAAAACAAATAGTACATAAAGATAGATTAAAAATTTTTATTTCATAATCAATTTAATTCTTTTATAGATATATCGTGTGGCCATACACAATATAAGAACAATAACTATAATGGAAAAAAAAAAACAAAAAAAAAACAAAAATTATAAACAAAAAAGTTTAATTTTATTGCTTTATATAATATCATTTCTTAATACATAATTAAATTAGAAAATAACTTCATTTTATTACGTTATTTTTCAAAAGGAGGGAGATGTCGTATGCACATATATCGAATACCCACTGTACCAAAAGTACTTAAAGGGTACACACTGTAACTTTTTGTTGCAGTGTTTAAATTTTTCAAAGTCCCGGTCATTAACTCAAGTGGCCGAATATAAACCGATCGCTATGCCTTGGCCCGCACACAAGGAGTGCAAGTGTCAGCATAATTGTAACACGAGCGGTTCTCATGTATGTGCATATGGCTCCGCTAACATAGCTATATACTTAAGAACATATAAACGTCTCTCCGCTGCCGCTGTTGGCAGAGCAGCTGCGAGACTTAGACCTTTTAGCTCCTAAGTTATATTGGATTAAATAAGAACCACCAGAGAGCTCGGAGCGGCAACTACAGCTGCTCCAGCACAACAAATAAAATTATTAAATCAAGTCAAATATAAAACGGAATCAACTGGACTTATTATTTATCAACTTCATGGCAAGGATGGCAACCAACTACAGCCGCTCTACCGGCTGCTGCTGGTGATTCTGTTCTTATCAAATGGAATTTAACCACCATCTGGGTGGTGGCGGTGGTTGCCGCAGCTACTCCTGCTGTCACCAAATTGTTGGACTGGTGAAATGATTCAAAGTTACTACTACTTGCGAGACTCTGATTGTACACCATATCTTTGCTGGCATACATTAGGTTAGAGTTGGTACTGCTCCTGCGCCCGGTTCTGTCCATTGCTGAAAGCATCCTTTTCCAGCTTGGCAATGAAGGTTCTCTCCAGCCAGACACTCCTCTGACGCCTTCATCTCAGTGCTCCTCAAAGTCATAACCAAATATGGCATCGAGGGACCTATTTTTTTCCAGGCCTTTATTTATGCAAATGTTTAATATTGCCCAAATCCCTTATCATTGAATTGGCCTCTACCACTTTAATTATTATAACTTTATCTGCTCATCTAAACTCCTGAACTCGGGTTTTGAATACATTATTGTGTTTGGCGGGATCTATATGTTTGAATTGTTTGAAGAAACAGTAAGAGAGTGAGAGACCAATAGTCGAGAACGACCTGTTTTATTAAATGTTTTATTCTGTTCGTCACCTTGCTCTAGATATACTAAAAGTCTCTTCCTGGTATTTTCTAGTATGTTGTTCGCTTGCCTGCGTGCCGGCCTTTAAAACAGCGCGGCCGAAAAGTGTTTCTCGACCTTGACCTCTCGCTCTCTCTCACTGCTTAGAAACGCTGTTCGCGTGACTGTGTACGGAGCTTAAAGGCTTGTTTTTTGTTTTTTAATGTTTTTTTTTTTTTAATCATTAAGTAAACATTTTGTGCATTTTGAGAATTTATAGCACCAAAACACAGCATGGTATTATATATATATGCGAAATTCTACTTAACATATGACAAATATATTAGCTTCCATATATACAATATATATTACTTACACAATATAAATCAATTGACAATAGCCCTTGCCACACCCGGGCGTCGGTACATGCAGGGCCACCCGAACGAACGGGAGCGGGAGAGGCGTAAAACCCTTCGGCAATGTGGATTGACCAACTGCACCGGGCCGGAGAACGGGCATGCAGACGAAGCAAAGATCAAGGTGAGCTTTGCAATCTAAGCCGGCTTAGTGGAGGATGGGCGCCGGAGACGGAGTTAGTCATGTTTTGGGACCGGGAAAGAGGAGTTACGTTTGCGTCCCGCTGCAGTCCGTAAGTTTTTTTCAACACGTGTCGCCGCCATCGATGGCAAGTGCTCTAAGCTGCCGCTTAGTGCCACGGCCACGTTCGGTACCTCGTTGCATAGTTGCTCATATCACCTCGCTCGAGAGTGCTCCACGCTAACGCCAAGTTCATCGTTTCCGTACGCCAGTGTCCGCGCAAACGCCAAGTGCCACGCCCCACCATGTGCCCCGCCTATCGCGAGAGTCTAGCCCGTCCTGCCCACCGTGCTCATCAGCCCACCAAGTGTTCAGCCAGTGCCAAAGACAATCTCTAGCCCGCTCTGCCGCTGTTGCTCTGTACGGATCTTTTACTTAGATCTTAAGGGAGTGCGGTTAGGTAGGAACAACAACGTTTCCTAGAAAATCAAACTGAATAAAATTTAAGTACCAGAATCTAAACTCGTCTCTGCCCTGGAAATTATTTTCAGCCCACGCGTAACCCGAACTGGCCCCGGTGAAAATGCTTACAACTGCGGTTTAACCCTTGTTTGCATTTTCTCTGTGTTCTCTTATTTTCTCCGTGCGTAGCCCGATCCGGCCCTGGAGTAAACGCTTACAACTGCGGTTTAACCTTGTTTGCATTTGCTCAGGTTATTTTGCCCCGTGCGTAGCCGATCCGGCCCTGGTGTTAACGCTAACAACTGCGGTTTAACCCTTGTTTGCATTTACTCTGGGCTCTCTCTCATTTTCATCGCGCGTAGCCCGATCTGGCCTCGTAGTACATGCTTACAACTGCGGTTTAACCCTTGGTTGCATCCTATGCGGCCCTGGAGTCCATGTTTACAACCGGTATTTAACCCTTGTTTGCACTTTCTTGGGGTTTTCTTAGCCCCGCCCTCTAGCAGCCGCCCAGGATCGCTCACTCGACCTAAGCTGGGATCAGGGTAGCCAACTTTCTCTCTGATCCTGTCCCACCCCAAATCAGTCCCAAATCAATAAATTTTCTGTAAAGAACCCTGGCCAGACTGAGACATATCCCAGCCCTGGACACTTCCTTACAAAGCTTCTAAAATGATCTTAAGTGTGGGATGATAAGCGTCTTCAGGGCTGGAGAGAGGTTCAATTCTAGAGACATAGGCATTTGCAAACTCTGAAGCAATAATTAGATCTAAGATTTTACCAGATCAGTTCCTTACAGCGTTCAAGTGCCCCAATAAAAGCTCAGTAAGACCATGTACCACATCATGGGGTACAGTGGGAACAAGTATGTTCGACTCAGCTGAGGGCAGCCAAGAAATGCCAGGCAAATTGAAATCACCCATAACAATAAGATGGTCATTATTGCCAGGGTTGATTGAATATCCTGAATTAGAGCTAAATGCTGTATGTATATAGTATGTTGGTATCAGACCTAGGTGGAATATACGAGCATGAGACGTACACAAAATAATAATAACCTTAATTCGAACAGCCACAAACTCCAACATGCACTCCATACCCATTTTCGGAATAGGTTCAAAAACTCGAGTTAGGTACATCAGTAAGACCCGATGGTTTGATGGTTGGGTATCGTTTGCTGGTTCCAAACTAGGAGACATGATGGACTCAGTTGGTCTCGAGTTTGGCCCAGCGTTAGCGACTAAAAGCTTTTGTCCAAGCTCAGAGAAATTACAAGAGCATATGGTTGCTCAACAACCGTGTGGTTCGATGGTAAGCGGTAAACGCAATGCTCAGCAGCAACAACAACCACACGGTGCAATTGTAAGCGGTAAACGCAGTGCACAAGAAGAACAGGGCCGCAAAGCGTAATATGAAAGTTATTTAAACTGAGTATAGTTTTGCTAAGTTAAAGTCACTGGCTTTGATTAAAACGAATCAATTGTTTCCGATTGACACAGATCACGGAATCACTGACCGATTGCCAAAGATTTGGACCTAATATAATAGATTTTCACTGAGAAACTTTGTATGAAGGTAGAGCGATAAACAGCACATCCAACAGCGACAAGAGTAACAGCGAAGTATAAGTTTCTTCTGCGCCCATTTGACCTCTTGCCTGGAAAACACAGTACTATACATTGTCTCGAGTCCCGGTATCTAACCGCACCACACTGCGGAGGGACGAGCGTCGACCACGGTCTGCGTGGCACCCCGACGAGTGGCGAAAAATTTCTGAGTAGCGGCTAAGGAGTGCCGCGGGGTGGTAGACGAGTTCAGAGGAGCGGCGGAAGAGTGCCGGGGAGTGGCGGACGTGAGCCGAGGAGCGGCTGAAGAATTCCGTAGAGTGCCAACGGTGCTCCGCGACCGAGGTGCCGCCGGACGGGACTGGCGGGAAGGCATCGTCGGTTCGTAGAGGTGCAAAAGCGTGTGTTGATCCTGGCTGCACGTTTTGCAGGGATCACCTCGCCGACACGCTCCGTCGGAGCGCTCGTGGGCCAAACATCTAGGGCAGTACCCGTTGGCAAGGACAGCCCGGAGCGTCTTCTCGGCACTCAGACGGGGTACCCGTTTTCCGAAGCGCGTGAATCCCGCTGCAGACTCGGCAACGGTACGATTGCAGACCTTGAGTACGTCTGCTTTCCAAGGCGATGGCGCTGCGTGGACGTGGAGACATTGGGTGTGATCTAATCGGCGGAATAGGACAGATGAAAAGCATTGGATCAGTACTGGTAAGAACTACTTGGAGCTACGAATCGGAACAATGAATAACAACACTAGAGTGGAGGGGCGACTGGTTATTGCGTGCAAGCGGACGCTTCCATCGGAAGAAGGACGACCTTCACTATGGGACGCTTGATAGGTTCCCGCGCAGTGCGGATATCGACCACACGGGAAACACCGCGTCAATCCTGCCTAGTCGCCACTCATTGGACTGAAGGTTGTCATCCTTGACAACCACTATGTCCCCGGCATGGAGATTTCTTGTAGGGGCTCGCCCCTTATTTCGCTTATGGAGTTCTTTGGGGTAAAAGCCTTCAGGTGTTGCCAGCGGTTTATAATGGATGTGGTGTCCACCTTCCTCCTGGGTTCAACCATGGCGAGGAGGGGCCCTCCAACAAGAAAGTGCCCAACAGCTCAGCGGGGTGCGAATTAATGTACGCTTCGATCCTAGCCAGAAGCGTGGACAACAACGTATATTTTAGCGTGGCCTTAGACTTATAAAAAAGGGTCTTGAAGCTCTTAACGCATGCTTCCAACAAGCCTCCCATGTGAGGGGCTCCCGGAGGAATGAATTGCCAGAGCAGCTGCTGGAGACTATAGTCGAAGGGACCGGCATAGTCCACACCGGAATATGTAAAAGGACGGGAAAAGGACGTCCGTTCTTTTGAGTTGCGTTTGCAACTTCTTTTTGTGAATGACGCATACCTTGCACTAATATATGTCGGACTCGACCAAATTCCTCACCCCCGGTATCCAGAACTTGAAACGGATCAGACGGATCATCAGTTGATTACCGCCGTGCAGCGTTATGCGAGGGGTAAAATTGACGAGGAGTCGAGACAGATGGCAGTCAAATGGAAAGATGACAGGATGCCGTTCGTCATATTTGAGAAGTTCGGAGGCCGTGACCCGGCCGCATGCTCTCATGAGCCCTTGGGAATCAAGGAACGGGTTCAGGTTTTGAACAAGACTGGATGCTGGCACAGGCCGCTTTTGGAGTAATCAGCCAGTCTCAAGGGCCTGCGGAGCATGACAGATATCAGGAGGCGCTCGGCCGACGCCATTTTAGGAGCTGTCAAGTTATCCTCAAACGGAGACATGAGCTTTCGCGAGCGCTGCTAGAAGCGATGAACGTAAGCGAGGACTCGTAACGCCTTGTCTAGCGTGGAAAAACGCTCAAGAATGTCTTCAGGGAGAGCCTTCGCAACATGGAGCTTGACTGCTAGCTTCTCGAGTTCAGTCACAGGGGAGTCATAACTTTCAAGGGGCCACTCGCAGCGAAGCCTTTGCAGCCAAGCAGTACCATGCTACCACAGCTGGCTCTCCGCGAGGTCTTGAAGCGCTAGCGAGATCTGCCGGGTTATGCTCGGAGAGGACATGTGCAAAATTCTCCACCTCGGTGAACTGGGTGATCTTGGTCACACCATTGGCCGCGAACGTTGTCCAGTGACATGCCGGCTTATGCAACCAGCCGAGAAAAATCGTCGAGTCAGTCCAACAGAGCAGGACGGACGCCGGCCCTGGCATCTTCGGAAGAATCGAGTTGGCCATCTCGGACAATTAAAAGTCTCCGCACAACTCGAGCCACGGGAGCGACACCGTTTTTACTGGGGCCACCCGTGTCTTTGCCGTTAGCAAGTTCACCACTACCGCCTCAATTCGGACGTAAATGCCGGCGCCGTACGCCTTTTGCAAAACGTCGCAGAACCGATGATGCTCTATTTTCAACTGTGGTCGGAAAGCGACCCATCGGGGAATGCGTATCTGATCGAGAACGGAGTCATTTTCTAGGAAGTCAACCCATCTTTGACAAAAATCTCGAGGAAGGCCATCGTCCCATCCTAGATTTTGGAGCAAAATGTCCTGCATGAATATCTTTGCCAGGACAATGAAGGGGCGAAGCAGCACTCTGGATCAAATAGTTTGGCAATTTGGGATAGGATCTGACGCTTCGTGAACGACGCTCCCGAGGTCAATTCGGGCGGAATGAAGAAAAACTCATCAGACGTCGGATTTCCCCATTGGAATTGCGAAACAAGATACGCTGGAAAGGAGTATGCTTGGAGTCTACCCAAATTTGCCGATACCTCTTCTCGATGTCGGCGTTGAAAACGAACCTAAAGTATGGCCACTTTAGGATTTAAATCGTGAGGTCGAACTGTAAGACCGGTCCCGCGTACAGTATGTCATTCAAACTGGTACCGTTTGAGGAAGGGTTAGAAGCGTTGAAAACAACCCGCACTTTAGTGGTTGTGCTTTCGGGCTTGAGAACGGCATGATGTGGAAGGTAGTACGTGGCGGAACTGCTCGTCGAAGAAACCTCAGCCATGTGACCTAAATTGAGATATTCTTGGATCACAGCGTCATACCGGGCCTTTAGGGGAGGATTCCTTCTCAGCCGCTGCTCGTTACGCAGGAACTGAGCCAGAGCGAAGGATCGTGAAGATACGTCACAACGTATTTTCCACAAGTATCTCTTTTTGTAGTTTGGACAAAATTGTGTTCTGGGTGGGCACTTCCTCAAACTTCCAGAATTTGGTAAGGAGCTGGTCCAACAAATCCTCGAGGCCGCAGGTAACTCGCGTGGAGAAGACGGACATATTTTGAGGGGCCGCTGGAAATATGGGGCCTGTCAACACCCATCCAAAAATGGTTTCCTGGCCGAGAAGCGAACCGCAAATGTTAGCGGCAACCTTGGAGTTGCCTAGGAGGATGGACGGAAGAATGTCAACTCCTATCAATACATCGATTTGGGAACTCTCAAAGAACTTTGTCAGGAAGTCCCTTAAGAAGATCTCGTGAGATTGGATACGATAGCAGATTCCCGGCCAACTGCGGAAGAACGTAAGCTGCAGTTTCTAACTGCAGCCCGGGTCTGGAAGGCGATCGAATAGAAAAATGGCAAAGTTTCGTGGACTGAGTGGCAACGGTTTGATTAAGGCCAGAGACTTGGGTATGGATAGTCTTGAATGGAAGTTTGATTAGATTGAAAAGCCTCTCCGTAATAAAGGCGGCATCGGAACCAGAGTCGATCAAGGCCTGGAAATTGCACCCTAGATGGCAAAAGTTAATGAGGGCTGTGCCCAGTAGGACGGCCCTTGAACCGGAAGCGAAGCACACTTGCACATCAGAGTGATCCTCTGAGGCTACAGTGCCTCTTGGAGTAGGCGCTGGTTGAGGCCTGGCTGGCGCTGACGGACTTGGAGTGGCCGCGAATGGTTTACCGCTGTGCAGGAGGGCGGCTGTGTTGGCGGCTGTGGCATGTGAAGCAGCTATGGGCACTAGTGCAATCCCGTTGCTGGTACCCTCGGGCAAAACAGTTCAGGCAAAGCTGCTTTCTTTTAATGTAGTCGGAGCGACAATTTACATCCATTTCAAGGAAGCGCGAGCATACGCGAACCGGACGGTTTTTCCTGAAACAGAGATCGAACGCGCTGGGGTGCTCGCAGGTGTCGACCTTGAGGAACTTGCCTCGAACTGCTAGGCCTGATGTCGTCGATAGCCTCCAGAGTACGATGACGCTCTGTCAAAAACGAGTCTAACTCATTCCAGGTTGGAATTTCAGCCTTGTTGTGAATGGAATGCTCCCACATTGAAAGTGTGATTTTGGGAAGCTTTAAGGAAACCATATACACCAGGAAACAATCCTAAGTCTCGACTTGAATTGCCAACATTTCTAAGGCTGTCAGGCAACTTTGGATCGTGCCTTGCAACTCTTTCAGAGCGGCTCCGGTCTCTTGGGGGGATACCCTGAATGTTGAAAAGAATTTTCAACTGGCTAGTGACCAATAACCGCCGATTCTCGAAGCGGTCGGTCAGGCTTCGCCACGTGGATATAAACCGTTTATTGGTCAGCGGGGCTTTGGAAATAATGGGGTGCGCATCGCCTTTTGTTTTAGATAACAGGTGGAACCACGAGTTGTGGATGTATATCGCGGTGAAAAGGTCTCTGAAGGTGGGCCACCAAAGATAATCACCAGCGAACACTTCGGTGTCCACTGGTGGAAACGACAAATCGTAGACGGGGGTGTGGGAACACTGACGAGAGTCTGAATGGACTGGGAGGCGGTCTGGTTTA
Organism: Drosophila asahinai; assembly: GCA_008042795.1. Classification (NCBI taxonomy): domain Eukaryota; kingdom Metazoa; phylum Arthropoda; class Insecta; order Diptera; family Drosophilidae; genus Drosophila; species Drosophila asahinai. Next base: position 6,831 of record VNJZ01005699.1, on the reverse strand, counting down.
TTATGTCCTGAAGCTGGACAACACACCTTGAATAGACGGAGTATCAGTAACTGTACTTGGATTCAAGCACTGTCGAAGTGGCCGTGCTATCGGCGGACACGGCAAGAACATCAGAGCAGCTTTTATAGCTCTCTTCCACCTTTTCCCACAGGGCCCGGATTTGGTCCCTATGGCTTTGGCTCATGCCAGGGGAAAATCGTTCAGATTCAGGGGCGCCTGGAGTATGGATATCCGCTTCAAATTGATTTTTCGGGTCTGTCGTGGCAATAAACTATCTCAGTTTGAGCCATCTTGGACACAGACCGAGTAAGCCTTGACGAGGGATTGGGGATAGTATTGGCGGACTCGTCAACTTTTGCCCTTGGAATGGTTGCGGCAGCCTTTGGCGATAATTGAGACGGCCGCAGAGACGGGTATTGGGATCTGTCCTATCGGATTGATGGGATCGACCGCGGCTTCTTGTCGTCTCCCGTGGGCATTCTCGGAATCGGAATACCAGACAGGAAAAGGCACAAAGCACCACGAGTAAAAACGCCCGCAAATGGTCACACTAAATCACGAGAAAAAAATTTAGGCAACATCTGTGTTCCAATTGACTCAATGTCAGTTGTCGGAAGAGAAAGCAGATTAAATTCAGGAATAAATTGATACGAATTGTGGAAACGGAACCAGTTGGAATTGTTTGTACTAGAAATATAATAAAAAATAAAAAATTGACGATTCGGAAACTTATTACGACCCAAGATTATCTGGCGTGAGAATCGTTTGAATTTATTTTTTTATATATATTCTTTTTTTTTCCTACGAAAAAATAACGTTAAGGCAAATATAGAAGAAAAAAAAGAAAAACCGCAGAGTACGGTCACACTGCAAGTATATATTGATTTATGCGGAGTGGAAGGCACAGTGCAGTAACAACAAGAAAAAAACGGGATCAATATTTGGAGTTCGATGAAACTGTATTATTATATTTAATTTTGTTACTCCCTTTGTTCAATTCTTGTTTATCTTGCTTATATTAATTTTTTATTTTATTATCGTTTGCCAAATTATTTAAATGTATTTATTTATTTTATTATTCCTCTACATTTTTTTTTTTTTATATATATTATTATTATTACTTGTTGGGGGTTGCGAAATATTTTCGCTCGCTAAATGCAGTAGCAAAAAAAACAAGCAGACCCCTTAATAAAAATAAATAAATTGGAACGTGGAATTAAAAGACCTTGGCTTTGGTTCGGGAGAAATGCTTGAATTAAATCGATATTTTAAAAGGTCACCAATATATATGTGGTCACACTAATGCGGATATGGAGGTACACTTTGGTTTCTAACTTTATTAGTTAGTGCGGATCTTATAAAAAATGATTCAAGAATTATTTTATTTTTGTGGATATATTTCGTTGACCGCTTCTGTATTTGCCGCAATACGTCCGTGTGTGTATATATGTTTTTGCGTTTGCCAATGCAGAATAGCGAAAATAGTTGGATGAGCGAGCATGCAGAATATGTATGTGTGTGTGCATGTGTTGGATGCTGCTATTTATCGTACAGTGAAAACCTTTTAGCTGGACTGTAGTTGCGAGGGCGTACAAAAATTAAGGAGGCAGAAAATATATTTAATATGTGCATACACAACATGTATGTTTGTGTGTGCATATGTTGGATGCCTCACTTTTTCGTACAGTGGAAACCCGATAAGTGGACTGTAATTGTGAGGGCATACAAAACTATGGAGGCAGAAAATATATTTATGTATATATGGGCATGCATTCGATTATGTATATATGTTTGTACAGTAGAGAGTGTTGAGGAGTGGACTGTATTTGAATTGACGGAACAGAAAAAATTATGTGGAGAAGAAGAAATATGGTACACACAGGACAAAAAAATATCGCGACAGCGGCGGACTGTTCGGCACATCGAGTTGACACGAAAAATTAATCTTACAGCAGTGTGAACGAAATGTAATGTTCGGACCACTGCTGAAGACCGGCGGCAAGAGAGAGACGGAAGAGGCTCGGACTTATCTTTTTAGCGGAAAATCACCGGAACTGCTGGCGGAAGGGCGGAATGTATGTATCCGGCTCGAAGGACCAATGTATGTAGGGGGGCCGATCTTGAAGGTGCCCACAAAATCCCACAGCGTGAATCAAAGAAACCACCTGTAGAGGTTAGAAAGAAAAAGCGGGGGCGTCGTGGTAATTCAATGCAGGTGCGCGTCAGCTTTATTTCGTTGCATACATGTAGCTAACCTAAGCTTAAGCGTAAGACCGGGCTCCCGCCCGCTTTACTCCGCTACAAGCAGATCGGCAGCGGCCGACCGTGAAGTTCAAATCCGAACCTGAGGCACGCGCTCCGGAGCACGGAAGATGCGCGAGAGCGAGCGCGGGAGCTCAAGACGGGCGAGAGCGAAAAGCTCGGAAAGCTCAGTGAGCAGCGGCGGTACAGTGGGCCGCTGACCTAAACAAAAGTCAAATGCATATTCTAAAATTACAAAGGTCAGATCGGCATGCGATCCGCTTATAAGCGCTTATTATAAGCGTCAGAGAGAGATAGACACGGGAAACACGCATCTACGGTCCCGGGATATTATACGCCCAGGTCTGGGAGCCCAGTTGACGAGGCACGAGCTGATGTCGATGGTAATAAAGACACGGACTCACATCACGCGGAATATGTACCGTACGGGATCAATTATAGTCGTCCTCCTGCCCTTGTTGCCGTAGCCGAGCAAGTACGGAAATGGGGGCTGAAATGCAACGGTCATACCGACCCGTTAAGTTTCTTGGAAGAGTTAGAAGAAAGGGCTACGTCTTACGCCCTCCCACTGTCTCACCTGCCGAGGGTCATGACCGAAACTCTCACGGATCGGGCATCGAGATGGTTCAGGACGAGCCGTCTCCAGTGTGCCAGAATCGAAGAGCAACAGGAACTAGAAAGAGACAAGGCGAGCAGAACGAACGAGCAAGAAGCAAGGACACAGGCAAAGATCGAGCAAGAGGCAAGGAAACAGGCAAAGGACGAGCAAGAAGCAAGGACTCAGACAGGGAATCTACAACCAATATACGAATTGGTAGATCGAGAAGCCAGGAAGCAGTCACCCGTCAAGGAGACGGTGACAGGGAATACAAGAAGTGGGGATGAACACGAGAGTCAAGGTTATCACGACCCCATCGCATCCAACGCAAATAACGAAGAGCAAGAGAACGTCAACCCCAAAACAGGAGGATCTGGAGAAAGATCGGCCGAGCTTGAAACGCTCCAGGCGTCAACATCAGGACGAGCAGTACCGGGAAAAGACATGGCAGAGTACACCGGCGACACTGAGGGGCCACCATCCCCCCGCTACACAAGCTACAGCCAGGGACCGCCATCCACCGGCTACGCCGGCTACACCGAGGATCGCCGATCAGACCACAGGGGATGCGACGACCAGTCGCCCCATCCAGCGACGTCGGCATATCAGCCCAGGGATGCTTTCGGTCCCAGCGGAAGCAGACCCACTCCGTGCCCAGAAAGACTCCGAGACGCGCGGCGTGGGAAGGGAGTATATCGAGGACAATAAGCAAGGGTCGTACATAGACGGGAGAGTGATACGCCAGACGAGGAGGAGGAGGAAGAGGAAGACCGACGCTGGACGACTCTGGTGTGCCAGAAGGTGTGCAAGATCGTCCCCCCGCCCGGAGGAGGACCACCCGCTTGGTTTCGTGCCCACTGTAAGGAGCGAGACCCCCAGAAATAGATGTAGCTAACCTAAGCTCAAGCGTAAGACCGGTCTCCCGCCCGCTTTACTCCGCTACAACGAGAGCGGCAGATCGGCAGCGGCCGACCGTGAAGTTCAAATCCGAACCCGAAGCACGCGCTCCGGAGCACGGAAGATGCGCGAGAGCGAGCGCGGGAGCTCAAGACGGGCGAGAGCGAAAAGCTCGGAAAGCTCAGTGAGCAGCGGCGGTACAGTGGGCCGCTGACCTAAACAAAAGTCAAATGCATATTCTAAAATTACAAAGGTCTGATCGGCATGCGATCCGCTTATAATACTACCTCTCTGCGAAGTTTGTGACTTTAACATAAAGAAAGATCCTAGATATTTTATCATGATTAAATTCAAAGAAGTGTTATACAATTTATTATAAGTTTAATTCAATTTAGGTTGAACTGCTGCAAAGATGTCGGTAAGTTTAAAAACTAATAATACATAGGTTAGTTTAGGCTGGGTTAACCCGGACGGCCCTTAGTTGTCCAGATGGGTGAGTATGAACCTGGCAGTAGTTTAGGAGGTTTCGAAGTCCTTAGGATCGACGTGTTTTTTGCGAAAGCAAGTAGTTTGCCTGGCGTTCTCCTGGATGCATCTTCTAGCTATGCCAATACCGGGGCGCCTAAGTGTCTGAGCCTTGCTCGTGATGGGGCGGGGCACTTGCAGATCAGATGCTGCAAGGTTTCCATTACCTCGGATTCATCGCAATTCCTGGAGTTGGCATTGATGGTGATGCCTAGCTTAACTGCGTGCTTTGCAGCCAGGCAGTGTCCTGGGAGGATTACCACTAGCAGTCTGCAATCTTTCTGTGGTAGATGCAGTACGTAGTGTCTGAGTTTAATATTGCGTTCCTTACACATGATCTTCGAGATCTTGCAGGTTGTGGAGTTCCTCCACCTTCTTTTGATTTGCACGTCGGCCCGTCTCTCTAGCTCGCTTTGAAGCGTTCTTAAGGAGACAGGTACGTTCTCCTTTTGCAAGATTGTCCGCCGCCTCGTTACCATCGATGCCCTGGTGGCTGGGAACCCAGTACATCCGCACTGACTTTGTCGTGCTGAGGATATCTAGTACCTCCCTGCTCGCCAGTACATTTTTTGAACAGACGACTGACGACTGCATGGATTTTATCGCCGCTTGGCAGTCTCCGAATATGTTGACCTTCTCGTATTGGCGGCTTATACTCTGCGCGGTCTCTGGTGCTTTTCTGATGGCGAACACTTCTGCCTGGAATATGCTGCATTGGCTCGGTAGCTTATAAGACAGCCTTATCTCAGGGTCTGTGCAATATATGCCCGCTCCTACTTCTCCTTCCATCTTTGAGCCGTCGGTGTAAATGTTGAGCTGTTGATTATGGTCCTGACCGCTTTTCCAGTCGTCCGGCTCCATGAATGTTGATGTTTTGACATCCGGGTAAGTTCTGGGTATCATATAGTCAGATATACTGATCATGTTGTGACGACCCCTAAGGAGCCGTCACAATAACAAGCGACCCCACGAAGGGGAAAGCTTTATGGTTAATTGTTATTAGTCTTAAGTTCGCCCACGAAGGGATCTAGTTTGTTAAATAGTTTTAAGTCACAGAAGTAAATATAAGTCAGAGTTAAGGGGAAGATAGTTTGCAGTGTATTGACAGAAAAGAGAGAAAGAGAGGGAAGCAGGGCCGGTAAACTCCATGTACATGGCGATCGAGAAGAGAACGCGTCCGAGGTTCACGGCCGCGGCAGCAAATTTCTGCATGTAGATGATAAGCCAGAGAGCCCGCTGCCGACCGTGCTGCCGACAGCGCTGCCGCGAGTCAAACGACGATTCAAACGAAATATGCTAGGAATGTTCCGAATAGAGAGGCTGGAAATGAGAAGGGAGAGAGGGGACGCGATCGTGCGGCTGCAGTCACACCTCAAGGGAGTAAAGCGCGGCGCTCTCTCGCTGCCAGCCGAAAGCTATTGAAAGTTCGGAAAGGCGGCAGAGGAGGGCAAATGAAGGGGGTGAGAAATAGAAGCCGAGCACTTGTCGAGGAGCAGCGAAGATGATTAGAAGTGATTTTGCAAATGACGCCGAGCCGGGATAAGCGAGAGGAGAAAAAAACCACGTGCACGGGAAAACTTCGTGAAAATGAAAAACTGTGAAATAAAATACAAAACCTAACAATAAAAAGTGAAAACTAAAAGGAACCAAGAACTAGAAAATGTAAGAGAAAAGTAAGAAAGCAGTAAAAATAAGAAACGAGAATAACGGGTAAACGAGACAGAAAAGAACTGGTGCAGTCAAAGATTTAAATGAAAAAGTGTACAAATAAAAATAAAAATAAAACGAGGTCGTATAAAGAAAAAGAAGGAAAGTGAATAAAAATTGGAAATGAATATTGAAAATCGAACCCACCGTAGTTCTGGGGTCCGCCTGTTTTTGCCGTAGTTTAAGGTCAAATATCTGGGTCTGCCCGTTTTTGTCCTAGTTGAATACTAACCGTAGTTAAACGCAAATTTCTGGGTCTACCAGTTTTTGCAGTTATTGAATATTAACCGTAGGGAACGCAAATTTCTGGGGTCCGCCCGTTTTTGCCGTAGTTTAAGTATTGCTCGTAATTAGTGTCGATGCTCAGGGTTCGTCCGAGTCGAGGCTGACCGTAGTTTAGTGCAAATTTCTGGGGTCGCCCGTATCTGCTTTAGCTCAGACAGTAGTCTTAATTAGAGTAGAGTGCTTCACACAAACATTGAATCGGCATATCACGCTAGCTGCGAACAAAAAGTTCGTAAGATCAGAAGGGCTGTTCCCTGGTGGAACAAGAGCCTTGACGATCTTAAAAAGGCTGCGCGTAGGCTCTTCAATAAAGCAAAGAATGGGAAGGCCACATGGGATTCCTATAAGTGTGCTTTAACGCTCTACAACAAAGAGCTGAGAAGGTCAAAACGGGCTACGTGGCGCCAACACTGCGGGCAGATTTCAACTCTCCCGGAAGCTGTCAGGCTACAAAAAGCCCTCTCTAAAGACCACTCAAACGGCATCTGTACACTGAAAAAGCCAGATGGAACACACACAAACAACCCTACGTAAACGAGTAGTCTACTCCTGACTAC